>JAKUCV010002081.1:1487-24544 GCA_028386065.3 Turnera subulata | reverse complement strand
ATAGATTGAATGATTTTCCCTACCAAACATCAGTTTTGGTACTTTATTGACACCATCTACTTGTTGGCATCTAACAAGTTACAATTTGGTGGTGGATAAATAATTTGTTCTGCCTCTGTAAGGAAGCTGTCGTGCATGGCGGCTTCTTTTTCGCATATACTTGCTCTAGATCCACACAGCATGCTACTGCTAAGTCTTTATTTTAGGCATTCAGAAACTAGCAGAAGAAATGGTTTTTTGACGTTGTCCGCCATTTATTCTTGGAGTTCATTGATCAACATTCTCTTTTTTTTTTGCTAGATTTTGGTTGAATAGATTGAATGATTTTCCCTACCAAACATCAGTTTTGGTACTTTATTGACACCATCTACTTGTTGGCATCTAACAAGTTACAATTTGGTGGTGGATAAATAATTTGTTCTGCCTCTGTAAGGAAGCTGTCGTGCATGGCGGTTCTTTTTCTCATATACTTGCTCTAGATCCACACAGCATGCTACTGTTAAGTCTTTATTTTAGGCATTCAGAAACTAGCAGAAGAAATGGTTTTTTGACGTTGTCCGCCATTTATTCTTGGAGTTCATTGATCAACATTCTCTTTTTTTGGCTAGATTTTGGTTGAATAGATTGAATGATTTTCCCTACCAAACATCAGTTTTGGTACTTTATTGACACCATCTGTCAAGTTGGCTTTTCAGTGGAAGCAATCTCTTCCCGTATTTGACCTTCTTTTTAATCAACGGTGCTTTAAATTTGGATCCTCCTCCCCTTAGTTTTTTAAAAAAAGGATTCCATTTTATTTTGCTTGATTTTCACATTCTCCTCTTATTACATTTTGACTCGAACACGAAAATGTAGAAAAACTGAATGGAACAAATTGGCAAGCTTTGTCATTTTCAATAGCTATTTGAACAGGATATCATTTATGGCCAAAAAAGTTTTCTGATTCTGAATGTTTTTTCCTCTTTTCTAGGGGGAGAAAAAGGTGGCCAGAATCCATAATGTTTTTGCTGTCATAGGAGGATTAGAGGAGCCTGATCGCTATGTAATCCTTGGAAATCACAGAGATGCATGGACTTATGGAGCTGTTGACCCTAATAGCGGTACTGCTGCGTTACTCGACATTGCTAGACGCTTTACTGCTCTGATGCAAGCTGGGTGGAAACCTCGAAGAACAATCATCTTCTCTAGTTGGGATGCGGAAGAGTTCGGGATGGTAGGTAATACTCTACCTTCATCGGCTGCTATGGTGCTGTGGTCAGTTTAAAATGGATTGGGATGCAATTCTAAATTCTGTAACCACATACTTTGTTTTCAAGATGGAATATCTGATCCCTTATTATGTCGCTATTTAATAGCAGTAAGGGGTTGGAATTGAATCACCATTCAATCACTCTATAATTTTCCCCAATATAAAGAGCAATCTTGTGTTTTCTGTTGAAATTATAATGAGTTATTGAATGTACAATATGAGTGTCTTGCACTTGTACTTGGTTTGTGCCTTCTTACAGTTTCAGATAAAAATTATCGTACCTATGCTGCCTACTCCATATGCTATGATGTCGTATACATCCATGTTCGTAAAGTCCATTAAATTGATGATCTTTATAGTTGTTTTACATGCATACATTGTGGCTGGCTGCAATGCCAATCTGATTGCCAAGGTGGGGATTGTTGTTTTCTGCTGCACTTGAATAGTGAATATTGCCTTGTTTTCTGTTTTGTTTGGTCATATGCTATATAAGCTGATTCTGTTGGAACTTAATCATACAAGGACAGGTATCTGAGATAAGGTGTTTTTTTTTCTGTCATAGGGTCTACCGAGTGGGTTGAACAAAACCTCATCAATCTGGGTGCCAAAGCAGTGGCCTATCTTAATGTAGATTGTGCAGTTCAAGGGCCAGGGTTTTTTGCAGGTGCAACACCTCAGCTGGATGATCTTCTTCTTGAGATTACAAAGCAGGTAGATAAAACATTTATATGCTTTTCTTGAGAAGCCTGTGTGTATTATCTGGTTTCCAAAGTCGGTGCTTGGACTGAATGCAACTTGACTGATGGTCAAAGTCGATTTCAGGTCAAGGATCCTGACTCAGTGGATGCAACAGTGTATGAGATGTTGTCGTCCACAAATCAAGGCATTACAGTAAGTCCATCATAGCGTTTTCAAATGCTTTGCCTAGCCTAGATGTGTGTTAAAAGGACATTGCATACACTATGAATATGGGAGGAAATTTATACTGCTACCCTCTCTCATTACTTAAATGTTTCTGTACTGAAACGGGTGCCTTGTGGTTGCATACTTTATATGTGGTGTTTGTCATCGTCTTCTCAAAATGGAAATTTACCAGACGCTCTATTGTTGGATTGTTCTCATTTGATTGCAGATTCAAAGACTCAGTGCAGTCGATTCTGATTTTGCACCATTCTTGCAACATGCAGGGATTCCTTCTGTTGATATATATTATGGACGAGGTGCATTTCCGAATGCTTATGCATCATCCATTTTTTCTTAAATTGCAAATTAGTATGTGGTTGTGATCTGATGTGTTCTAGGTCATGTGTAATTAAATGCTTGTGGTAGTAAAAATTAGTACCATTTTCTCATATGGGGATAGAGTTTTTCCACAAATATGCAATAGGCCATCGCTTTTATCAGAAAATTTCTTTTGTCAACCTCGTCAATACTGCATCAAAGAATAATTTCTTGTTCATCATGCTCAACTTTCTCTTGTGTCAAATTATGGTCATGGCATGGGATTTTTGTGGTTTAGTCTCATGTGAACCAAATTATTGAGACTTTCCCTGGTTTTCGAACAGTCCTAGGTGCGAAAGCTACTGTTAGTTTATTTTCTTGTGGTTTTGAAGTTATATCTTATACCCTTAACCCTTTGCACGACGTTGACATGTTGGGTTGGAATTCTTATCCAATAACTAACTACCAAAATTACATAAACAATTCATGGATTCCTAAATCCTGGACTCAAAATTAGAAAAATAAATAAAACCCCCTACCTTAAAAGGGAAAAGAGGGAACTTCTAGGGGATTTTTATAGATTTGTTTTAACAAATGCTAGTTAGTTATTGATTTGGTATTCCAACTCAGCATATCCAGTTGATGCAAGGGGTGTATTCTCCGATTTTCCTTTCTTGTGGCTGGTTGGAAATACGTTTGCCATACTTGATGGATCATCCGAGTGCTACATCAGCCTAAGTGATGAAAGTTTTAATGCTATTAACGGTTGTTGGCCTGAGTGGTAAGGAGCTCAGTGTCCTTTTTATAGAATGTCACGGTTCAAACCCGACGGTGTGCATGGATAATGCAACGTAGGCAGGGCCACCCCCATAATGGGCCGGGCGGTGCCTCCCATAATGGGTCGCGCAGTGCCTGTCTGTTTTGTGGATTGGGCTGGATACCAGAAAGGAAGGGAAAAAAAATTAATGCTATTGTAACAGTTTAGTTGGCCAGCACCATAGTTTTTTTCCATATTTGTGATTGGCTATTGTATCCTTGTTCAGATTTCCCGGTCTACCACACTGCTTTTGATTCCTACGAGTGGATGAGAAACAATGCCGATCCGCAGTTTCATCGTCATGTGGCTGGTTAGATGCCTTTTCCATGTAACTTGCTTGCATATTGCTGTTAAAGTACCAGGGGAATGATGACAATTTCTATATAACCTTACAGAAATTTGGGTGCCTATGCTTGATCTTTTTGTTTTTTTCTTCAGTTGCTGGCATTTGGGGACTGCTAGCCCTTCGCCTTGCTGATGATTTTATCCTTCCTTTTAATTACCTCTCTTATGCCAACCAGTTGCAGGTGCGCATCTAGCATTCTTGTTATTCCTGGAATAAATTTTAATTCTTAGTGAGGATTTGAATGGGTTCAGGGTCAAAGAAGTGGTGTCCCATTTAAGTGGGTTTGTAGGATAAATACATGTAAGAGATTTATCTGCTAGTGCTTTTGTGTTTTATATTCTTTGGGGTGGACAGATAAAAAGGGAACATGTCAAAGAAGGATGATTCCTAGACTTTGTTTTGAAGCAAAGCAACATAGCACGTATTCAAGCTTTTTAACTGACCTTGTGATTTGTGGTTCTATAACTAGTAGACCAATGCTTTGAAATTTTCCTGGCAGAGGCACAAGGATGTCCTGAACAGCTTATTGGACCGGCAGGTATCTTGTCATCCACTAGAAACTTCGATTCAAGAATTAGCCGTTGCGGCTAAAGAAGCTGAGGATGAAGCCAAGGTAAGATACAAAAGTAATTATAGAATCTTTAGAAAGAAAAGAAAAACAAATCAATGAATTACATACATGATGTATGAGTTTTTGGAATTTTTTTTTGTCGGTGAAGCAACTGAGAGATGTAGCAAGAAGGGGCAGATTTGTAGATTTGGAATTGCGAGCATTGAACGATCGTTTGATGCTTGCTGAAAGAGGGTTTCTCGATACAGACGGGCTTGAAGGAAGGCAATGGTTTAAGCATCTTGTAAGTCTTTTCTTTACCATTTTTCCTGTCTTTTGTTCTTGTGTTAAGAGTAGAGTCGGCCTAAAAGAGGCATGAATCAAGGGCATGGGATTTCCTCCGGGTCCAAGAAATTATGAATATAGAAGGATTTTTACGTGATCCAAGAAATTTAATAGAAAACATGAGACACGCTAGTGGTTTTTAAGTTAGTATTATTAAATTTGTCTTCTTGGGATTCATTTCTTTGATGTTTCAACTTGGTGTAGATTTATGGACCCCCAGGGGACTATGAGAGCAAGCTGGATTTCTTCCCCGGAATAGCAGATGCTATTTCTGGGAACCTGAATGCTAGTCGATCGGATCAGCTGGGAGCCATCCAGCATGAAATATGGAGAGTTGCCAGAGCCATTGAAAGGGCTGCTCGTGCTCTTAGAGGCAAATTCCCTTGAAAATGTTAACTGCAGAAATGTAGACCACGTTAACACGCATCAACATGTATATTTGAGTCCCTCTGGAAATTTTCTAGTTTCCTTTGTACATCCAAAACAATACTGTAATATCGAAATCTAGTATGCCTGAAATGTATGCACCATTATCAGTTTTTGCCATAGAAGTTGGAAATCATGCTTCCGTGAACAAGAGGGATTTCATTCCACAACTATACGATGATGAAGCCAACAAACGGCAACTCTTCCCAATAGTTCGTTGTAAACTTTGTCGGAAAATTGGTTTTGCGACAGATTTTAGTCAAACAATTAACCGTCCCAGAATCCATCGGAAACTAGGCATTTTTCTAATAGTACTTGCTCAGACCACATTTGTTGCAGGAGAAGAAATCTGTGATATATATATCATGGAATATGAAACTAAAAAAAAGAGTTCCATTGGCGATCACTAGTGTATCCTTGGAAAGTTCATTTTCCTGGTCTGCTGTTATAGTCCTGTTTCCGTTAGCGTGATAATGTTCATTCTAACCCGATGCTACATCCACTTCTGAGTAGTTCATCCACTGTTTGTCGTGTCTTGATCATTTGGTATGCATATGACCTGAAATGGGAAAAATTTATGCTCAGTGATCAGATTTTTCTTTTTGAGAATACTGATCAGATTTGACAAATAATTCCCCTGCCCAATCAATGAAATTTTTGACCCTTTATTATCATGGTATTCAAACCATTCTTGTATCTGTTTTCTCATTGCATTCTGATCCTTATGTATAATTCTATATATAATCATCATCTAAAACTAAATCACAAGTTCAAAAACTATGGGATTCAGTTCAAAAATGAAGCTTCATGAGGAACTGACATCAAGTTTCTCCTTAGTGATCTCAAGCGCTTTGAGTAGAGCAATTTGAATCCCCAACCTGTTGAATCTTCTGCCTACTGTTAGGAGCAGGACACCAAAGTCTTAATGAGCAATAGTTTTGAAGCACGTCAAAACAATCCTAATGCTTTAAGGAATAGCATTATGAAAAACCGAGAGATGGTACGGAAGACGGGGAGGACACTCTTCTCCACTGATGAAACAAGCTGACCGTAGGGAAGATGATGAGTACACTCATTGTTGTGAATCCATGAGGGAATCGACTGCAAAACCAGATTCTTGATAAACCCATCTTCATGTCCTTATTAATTGAGTTTTAACATCTTTGTAAAATGGAGCAAGGCTGTGGTGAAGCAAGGTGGAACCTGGTGGATCCGTGAAGCTGGTGAAATGTTGTCATGTCAAATAACCAATTCTCTTTTAGGTGACAGTCACCAAAGGCACCAGTTTAGAGATACTGGCGCAAAACTGGAAACCGTTTCAAGGGCTTGAGATGCAAAATGGGAACCCAAAATCAGGGACAACAATTAATTCCAACGAGAAGAACAAGGAGAAAAGATCCCCCAAACCAAAAACAACAAAGAGCTACTGATTACCTGCCTAAAAAGACATATGTCCCTCGTAATTAAGCAAAACAATGTAAAGGGATAACCTCATAAAGACTAAAAATTTTTGTGTTTAAACTTAGAGTCTTCATATCATTTTACCCATGGCATGCCAACCAACTACATCATTGACATAACTAAATGGTTTCTACTGATATAAAACATTGATCAAATCAAAAATTCTGGCTCATGATTAAAGAATTTGGCATAACTTAGAGATATATTTCAGCATTAACCCATTTAAGGTTGATTACGGTGAGAGCATCAACTATTGGGTAAAAGAAGTGATGCCCACCGTATAGCGAACTCTAGGTACTGCCAATATCCATCCATAATTCGAGACATACATAAAAGTGATCAGATACCAGAAAAAAATTCATGGAAGTAATAAGTACCAAAATATGGTGTCCATCACGCCATTCCGATAACCACAATACTGGGAAAATTTTGGCGGAAGACAGAGTGCTCCTCCCCACTATAAATCCTCTCATGGATTATATATAAACAAACAAACAAAAAGAAGCCTATTCCATCACCTAAAAGTTGATTACAGCATCTGCATAGGGTTTTTTGGGGGTACTGTTAAGGATCCTGCTATACTCGGTTTCAAGCCGAGTTCGATGATTCGTGAAACAATCCCAACATACACGGGTCTTGTCTGGAAAAAAGGACTACTCAAGACTAATACATTATGGAGACAAATTTCAAGCAGAATTAAAGAATTGAAAACGAAAAGCACATATAAAAAAGAAAAGAATTATCAGGTACCCACTTTTCTGATTGGACAGCTTCCATCTTCCATTGTGTATTCAGGTATTTGCCAGTTGTTGGTGTTCTTCTTTGGATCATCAGTCAGGCTGAGATCACCGTCGTCTTCTTTATAAGTTTTTATTAAAGTCTTTGCACCCATCAGAATAAGCCTCTCAATCATGAATAACTGGTAATTGTTCTGAATCAAAGGATCTAGGATCTCGCTGTAGTTAGATGAATAGGCCAACTTGTACCTGCAAAATACAAGCAACTAAATTTCATACCTGCTACAACCTTTTGTTTTTAAGTTATTACTGCGGATGGGTAAAAGACAAGATTTAACTTGTATTCCAAAATGAAAATAGAGAGTGCCTTCATGGTCAGAAAGAGTACCTTCCATTTACAGATGAAATTAAAAAAAAAACAAAGGTAATCAGCAAATTTTTCACAATCAACAAGTACAGATATCTTTATGTGTACAAAAAAATGCCCCAATCTTCTACCTCAACACCAATGGGGTGTGATTGAATAAGGACCAAAACCAGGCCACTATAAACTGGATAATGTGTACCCTGAAAATCATTTTCTAGTGTACATTTGCCATATTTACTACCGTTGGATGCATATTGTCGTAACTGTTAGTGGACATTCACATTTGCTATATAACAGAGTTCTAGGAAAAGCTTGAAAAGGTTTACCTGACAGAGAGAGGTGCAAAAAAACCTGGAGTCTTCTCATTTGAAGCAATAAAGAGAGTTCGTCCAGTGGGAACCCATTTCTCAATTCTACAGAGTATAAATTCTGGGCGTGTGTCCCTGTCCAAATGAGGATGTAGGCTCCGAGCAACCCCGAACCTATCCTTTCTATTCTTTATTTTATCACCTCGGCGGACGTGCATGCCATCATAATCACCAAGCAGTGCCTTAATCTATAACCAAGACATCAATTAGGAAACAATCAAGAAATCACTCAGAATGTACTCGGAAAGCTTTCCCAAAGAGCATGGCAATAAATGTAGGAAAGAAAAACAGCAACTACTACCTAAAACACACATCCTCCCTGCAATTTAAGATTCCTCCATAAATTTTCTGCATGACTTTTCATTACATTTTCACTTTCTGGAATTAACTTCTACCCATATAGAAAGCTTATCTTAACATAATCTCTTACATATGTTCCTATTCCCAACATATAGTAAAGAATAAAGGCAGAATAGTAGACAGAAATGACCAAAAGGATTAAATATTCCCTGCTCTAATGAAGATAATCAAGACAGAAAAGAAATGTAATCCTTTAGTTAAAAATAGTAAGATCTGGGATGAGAACTTAAACTCTCTACCTGTCTTTTGATTTTCGAAGAAAAAAAAACTTTTATAGGATTAGGTTCAGCAAACTACCGTTTATGCAATCAACAAAGAAAAAGTTCAAAGATAATTCCAGGTTTATTGTAGAGGAATCAGAGAAGCAAAATTCTTTAAAGAAAATATAGGTTCAGTGGGATGATTATCAAGATACTGGCAGCCTTTAAGACAGTCTGTAAAAGAGCTGCACAATCATTAAATACATATATCCTGCACTACTGTAGCTAGTAGAGGTTTTAGGCTCAGCATAATTATGAAGCGACAGCATGCCACAGAAGGATGTTTAGATGTAGACTCGCACACAATTAAGACAGACCAAATCCTCTTTGAAAAGCCAAAAGAATAAGAAGGTTAGAGGTGCAATTAGAGGACCATTCTGATATAGGAAATGGAGTAGACAACTCTTCATCAGAGAGGAAAAAACTCAGGTTACATGGATTACAGTGGAGCCTCATAAGTATGAGTTTTATCTACAATTGCCTCCTACTATTGACTCTGTTATACCAACAAAAGATGAGATTTAACCAAGCTTGCATTGGTCAGTTTTCAATAATGAGGAGAAAGGATAACCAGTCACAATGGTGGATGATAAAATTTTGATTGAATTTTTTAATGTGAAGACTTTTAATGTTTGCATGAATTACTATATTGTCTGGAACCAGCCATTAGCAGACTTGAACATCGTGATAAGCTACTACTGATCAATTACAAAAGTCTCTAATTGTATTGGCTAAAAAAAAGATAGTTACATACTATTTGTTTTAACAAGGTAAAACTTAAAGGTAACAAACAGATAACAAATAAGAAAGTATTGCATGCATATGGAATATCAAACTGTAACTAAATTGGATCACAGATTTCAAATCTAGGTGAAGTGGCTCATGCTTTGGGACAATACAGGACTCAATTACTGAGATAAACACAGAGGATCGACTTGGGGTGTTTTCCTAAATAAAGACATCAATTACGGACCTTTTCAGCCGCATCTCTCAGTGGACCTGCTGCCATTGATGGAAGAAATGCATAGGACAACTGTATGGCACTGTGGTTGTGACGGTCCTTGCATTCCACGAACCTGAATAGCTATCATGATCAGTGTCATGTTAGTGTCAGAAATAAATTGAAGACTTCAAATTCTCAAGGAACTGCTAGTTTATGGGAAAAAAAGCATATTAAAAACCACTGTTATATTTCTCCCCCTTTACGTTTCTGTTTCAATCAGTGAACCCATAAAGCACTTGAAATGAATGAAACAAATGCTAGCTTAAAATAGTTGAGGTCTCAAAAATCACTTAAGGAGCATAAATCATGTGCAGTAATTTTGCTAAGGCCACAGCAACATTTGTTATCCAAAGCTGAATCAGAACATGTAGAGAAACAGAGGCCAACAGGGACTAACACCCGAAGTTTGACAGGAAAAATGGGAAAAAAGCCACAATGATAATTAAATTAAATACAATGAAGTAAAGGTTACTACATTTACGTACCATGAAAGAGGGCTTGCTGTCCTATTTATGAGAAGAAGATTTGAGTAAGCGGCATCCTCTTTAAGGCCAAGCCGACTAACTCCTTCAACATGGGCAACTCCTCTGGCCCCCAGTTTCATAGCTGTTGAGTGCACCCGATACCAATCTTTAGAATTGTCTAACATAACAGGAATAGTTTCGGAGATGAGGTCTATATCATACAAAGAGTCCATGGAACAAGAGGATGAAGCCCATCTGGGGAAAAAATGAAGAAAAGAAAAAGAAGAAGAAAGAATCAAGTTCAGATTGGGCAACCTCCAACTACATGGTGAACTGTGAATACCAAAGTCCATCCATAATAAGAAGGTAATTGAAGAACGAACCTTGCCTCAGAACTTGCATTACTAGAGGGATGAAGGATCCCCTTTTTGTTGTGTATTGGATTGATGCACATTCTGGAAGGCATCACAAAGGTTCTGCAAACAAGCAGAAATGTATCACGGGAAGCAAGGAGGAAGGGAAGGGAAGGGAAGCAAAGGGAATCTATATAGGATAGCCTACCTATTCAAGAACATGGCTTCTTCAAGGGCACACCTGAGGCTAGACTCTTGGTGACCAAGGCCCTCACAGGAGTCACAGTGCTTGCCAGGGCAGTCAATTCGGTAGCCCCAATACAAGTACTTGTCGTGGAGGGTGTGAAGCCTCCTCTGGGGTTTATGATGGAGGGCCCTGTAGAACAGCCTGGGAGCAGGGAAGGAGAACCCATGAGTGGAGACCAGGGAGGATACCAGGTACAAGAATGCTATCCCCGATGAGCAGATCAATAGTGTGAATATCAGGGATCTGGTCTTCAAAGGCTTCGCCTTTACCGGTTTTGGCTGCATTGTAGCCATGTATAACTATATAGAGAGAAAGAGAGAACGAGAGAGAGAGAGAGAGAGAGAGAGAGAGAGAGAGACAGAAGCAGATGATGTGGTGTTAGGCGGCCTATCTCCTCATTGTTACGATTCCAGAAAACACACTCCACTTCTTCTTCTTCTTCTTCTTCCCTGTAGAGTTCTGCTTTATAGAGAAGCTGGTTTCTTCTTCTTTAACGAATGCAATTGGTTCGCCGGAGTTTGACGTCGATCGATCTGTGGAGACTATAAAACTTTGTTGTTGTTTTCTTCTTTTTTTTTTTTTTGTTTGTTTGTTTGGTTTATTGTTGTGTTTTTTCTTTTTGATCTGAGGTTTTATTGTTGTTTGTGTGTGTTCCTCACTTCTCAGTCCTCACTCACACTGTGGTTTTAAATAATCAATCGATTGTTTGTCCATCCGGCAGTCTTTCAACCCCACATTTCCTTCAATCTCACTTATTCTATAATTTTTGTCTTCCTCCTTTTATTAGTAGCATAGATTTCAATTCTTCTATTAATAATTTTTTTTTCATCAGTGGTGTCATTATCGTCCCGTTCGAGCGATGGAAAGAGTCTTGACGGTATTCTAAGTTTTCTTCCTTCTTTGATATCTTACTATAAAAGAGCTATGGTTGATAAGAAGAGTTAGCAGGCGAGACACCATCTCGTGTTAACAATAACTCGTAAAGACCAGTTTCATAAGGTAGCTTTGAATAAGAGAAATCGTACTTCATATTCTTCAAACCAATATACTTCTTCCGGATCTTAGGAAGGAACAGATGCGGATGAATTAGCTGCCGACTATCGAATCAAAGAAACGGGAGCTCTACTATATCTACGCTATTGCCCAATCATAGCTGTCTTATGGGAGTAATGATCCCCATTCGAGTAGAGCAAAAGAGGACAAGCGGAGGAGAAGAGCTAACAACCTGTTCAGTTGATCTCAAAGAGCCAACCGTCGGTCCATCGGTTATATCCTGACATTAGACCCTCCTCGTAAGAGAGACCGCCTACCGACACACATGGATGTGATAAGAAAAAGGTTAGATGAAATGAGGATTTGTTTTTGTTAGAAAGATAAGGATAAAGAGAAGTCTACGAGATAACTCTCTCCCTAATCCTTGTATTACTCTTTATTCCTCATGACTTATATGTTACAGCCACCAAATAGTTATCTCCACAGTATAAATATTAAACTCAATATAAATATTAATTACTAAACTATTTTGACTATTCTTCTTTTAGCTGTTATGGGAATGTTAAATTGTTACTATGTGTGTGTTGAGACTGTTATTATGCGTGTGTGTGAGATTATGACCGTTTGTGTTCGTATAGGGATTAAAATAATTGGAGTCATCAACAATCGGGTTAAATATATTTTACGTAACCTCAACTTATGTTTTGAAAACAAATCAGTACCTCAACTTAAAAAAATTCATATTTTGCCACACGAAGTTGAAGTTTATTATTGCAAGATTTGAACCCATTAGATTGAACCAAGTTGAGGTTCAACCAGTTTATTGATGAGGAGTGCTGATACATGGCACATGGTCTAATCAAAGCCGTTAAAAATAATGTACTAATTTAGAAAGAAAAAAAAAGAAAAAATTCTAATATTAAAAAATTAAAGCAAAAAAAAACACTTCGCCTTTCTCACCCACACCGCCGTTCTCCTCCCTTCAATCCACTATCCACCTAGCACTCACAACAAACAAAATCCAAAATAACCAATCAAACAAAAACCAAAGTAGAATTTCATAAAAATCAAATTAACCTAGTTATTGTCACGGTGGGGATGGCATCCGAAGGCTAAAAGCTATTAAGGCCTTCTTCCTATAGATAACTGTCATGTTCGACGGTGGTGATGTTGTCGTCGACACAGCCCTTGGCCTTGGTGACAATCACATCAGGAGCAAAGGAGCAGTGCTTGGTGGCGAGGGACTGGGCAATGCAGAGCCCGTTGATTCCATCACCGACGACCATGTAGTCTACAGTGGAGGAAGAGTGTGGTCGGGCGAGGTTTGATGAAGGAGCTGCGGTGGTGGAGGACGACGACAATGCTGTTTTGGTGGCTGAGCAACGGATTTTAAATAGTTTATCAGAGGTGGTGGCTACAAATTTGGGGAGAGTGGATTTGGGGGAGGAGCACGAGGAGGTGGAGGCTGGGGCGTTGAGGGGAGAGGAGGAGGAAGAGGCGGTGAGGAGGGTGAACTTGGCTTGCGGACTTGGCTTTCAGGCCGAGCCCATCGTTTGGTTGCTGAAAAATGCACGTGGACTCGGATTCTTCCTCGGGCTCAAGACCATGAATGTGGTACTTGGCCCCCGATTTGAAGATCACTCTCTAGGGGCTGAGTCTTGGGCGCGCGGACTTGGCCTTGAGTTTTATTTTCCACGTGTGTCCCTGCTCAAACCTCCATATTCCAGCATTAACTTTGATGAATAAAACCTTTTTTTTCCACTCTTCCATTCTCATTCGAGTTCTCTCCTTCTCTCTCCCGTTTTCAAAGCTCTAGCTTCGTCTTATGTTCTCCCCTCTCTGCTCTCTGTCGCCGTCGCTCTAGCTTCGTCTTATTCGACTTCCCCTTACCTGTATTCCTCTCCCACTTTGCTCTCTCACTCTCACAACCGATTAAAATTAAAAACCCCTAATTCTGCCTCCAAACCCTATTTCTGCAAATCCATAATTAGCGATTAATTTGGGTATAATTTATCATTCAAATGCTAATTACCCTCATTTTCTTGTGCTTTTTTCGTAACATAGGCCTTGAGGGTTGTCCAAACACGGACTGAAAGAGCTCTTCGGCTCTGTACTGCCCACCTCCCGGTAATGGTTCTTTCTTTTCTTCTTCTTCTTCTTCTTCTTCTGTGAATTGGGAAGGTTCTTCTGCATTTGTCTTACTCTTTCTTTTCGTGTGGGTTGTTGTGTTCTGGAATTTGATTTGTCGTGTTCACCTGGTGGGGTGTTGCAGGATGTAGTTTTCTTTGTTGGTGGTTGGTGGGTGTCTGTGTTGTGTTGACGATTTGATTGCTCTGGTGGGTCATTTACTGTTAAGTTTTGGTAGGGATTTGTGTGCCTTGACTTAGATTAATTCATGATTAAGATGCTACTCTAGAAGCCGATTACCTTTTGATTTGCTTGAAGTAAGATGAACCTTTGCAAATTGTGTAAAAAAAGTAGAACTATTTGATTGAGGTGAATTTTTCTAGCCAATTACATGTGAAATATGAAATGTTAGAGAAGATAAGTTCCATTTACAGCATACTGTAAGTTCCAATTATATGGCTGCCACTTTGTGAATTTTTTTTCGTGTATTTTTTACAAAGATTTGACTATCTTGTTTGTGCTATAGTCTGGGTTCTTCTTGAAATCCATAATATATCGTCTTTTTGTGTAATTTCGGTTGAGTTGTCTTAGTTATAACTATTCTGGGTTCTTTTTTTTGCTTGTTTGAATCTTTAATAATTAATCAATTTTCAGCATGCTTTGGTCCCGATATGAAACTGGTCGGTAAGTTGTTTATATCCTGTTCATGAACCGATTGCTTAGTTAATAGAACATGTGTCCATATATTGGTCTATGTAGGTTAAACCACAACACGTGGGTTTCCACCTCTCAAAGTTTATTGCAGATAATCAAACCTTGGTAAAGCAACGATGACATGTTGTAGATTTCCACCTAGTCATGGTAGTGCGTGTCATATGGGATGCTAAGTTGTTAGCTTTTAAAACAATGCATTACTTATGATTTGGAGTTCTTTAGTATAAATGGTTGTTGGGGAATTTAATTGATAATTGATCATCATGTTGTATTTTGACGGTAGGTGGCATTATGGATTAGCGTTGTGGAATATTAAACATGCTAATTGGTGGACTGATTTCTTAAGTAGTTTCCAGGTTTTCAATGAGGTTATTAAATCTTTGATTGAAGATCCATGGTAAGTTACGATTTTGGTTTGGGTCTGATTCAAAATAAATTGGTAATATCCTAGTGGGTAAGATTTTACATCTGTTACAGAACGCTTTCAGGTTTTCATATAGTTTTTATAAAAAGGTTCCTTAAGGAGAGTGATATAATTAATGTTCTTGGTCCTGGGAGAATTAAACCTTATGTGTAAATTATCAAATATAAACTATGAGTGTATGTTGAGCTTCAAGTGTATACTCGGAAGTGGAGCTAATAGGCTGGTCTATTATACTAATATCTGATGCTTAAGTTTTTAATACGGAATTCAGTTTGCATATGGCTAATCTTAAGTGGGCTTTTTGTCCCGGGCTAAGATTATAAGATTGGACGGGCTTAGACCCATGATCTATTTTAATCGGGCTTAAGGAGTAAAGATGATTTGTTGTTAAGTCACGGTATTGACATGCATTCATCATGTTTTTATGTGGACCTTATATGTGGCAGTTTTATTATAAATATAGGATATGTTGAGGCGGAACGAGGCTTCGGCTTCCGTGACGGTTAATATGGCCTAGGTGAGGACATATAAACCCTTGTATGCATTACTGCCTACTGTACTCGGTTAATTAACATGACACGCAAAGTGGTAATAATTGTTTGGCACTGAATGCTGTATGTGTGTATGCCTGTTGTGCTGATGTTGTTAATTGCAAAGTGTATATGTTGATCATACCTATGATGTGGTGTGCCTGGTTATGTGACCTGTTGTCCGATGTGAATCGTGTGCCTGTGTGATAAGACATGCCGGTTGGGCATGATTTGTTTGTTATGATTAAATAATTTGAGATATGATTATGTGGTTCGTGTGGTGACTTGAGGGCTGGAGGGTTGGATTTGAGAATAAGATATTAAATCCACACAACCTGTTTGATGATAACGTATGACAAAACTCTTTATGCATAATTGAGAATAACGAATTATAATAATTCTACTGTGAGGCTGTTGACCGGTTGGTTCGAGCGGGAAGTGATACCCCTCGGGGATTTCATGTGGGATAGCATGGTATATGCGGTTTAGCATATGGGTCTGTGATGACCGGTTCTACCTCCCTCTTTCTATCTCCCCCTTTCTACCTCCCTCTTTCTCTTTGTCTATCTCTCTCTCTGATTGTATTGGGCCTTGCCCTGATTATATTGGGCATATGCCCTGGTTGTCTCATGAGACGAGACCGAGCTCGACGCACACAGTAGAGGGCCCTAATAAAATACTAAATCCTAATAAAACATCCAACCCTAATGACAATAAAGTACAATGATAACAAAGTGATTAAAGATCAGTGTTGGTTTGAAGTCTGATGATGACTTGTATTGTTCATTGTGACTTGTTTGTGCATTGTGGTTGCTGTTGCCTGCTACCGGTGTACTTATAGTTGATTTGTATTTGTATACACTAGTTTATTTGTTTGCGGTGAGACAATGGTTGGTCTCACCCCCTCACAGATTTTTACAGGTTAGCTGTTCGTTGAGCAGTGGTGCATATCAGCAGGTGGCGGTGCTTTCCTCCTCGGGTTGGATCCATAGGGTGCATTACATTCATATTTGTTTATGTATTTGTCTTCCGCTGCACACTCGAATTATATTACTTGTTGTATGATATATTGCGTAATTAAATGAGGATTATCTTATTTGTGTCGTATCTCGGGTAGAAAGAGCAATCTAGTCTTTTCACATGCTTTAATTAATTTAATTAGATATTTTGGGATACGGGTGTTTAGTTTATGATTTTCGTGTCCCGGGAATGATAAGGGCAATTTGGTCATTGTATATTTAAATTCTAGTTTATATTAATAAATTAGGACACGGGCGTTTCATTCTTTTTTTAAAATATCAATGTAATATCTATGTTTGTAATATTAATATTAGTAATATTTATATTTCCGCTTATTTATGGCATCTTTACCTCTTATGTGTAAGTTCTGCGACAGCTGGCGTCCCTTGACTGGATCCTTAATGCACTAACTAAAATGATATAAAATAATAAACAAATGGAGCGAACTATGCAAACAAGGACAACAAACACACAAGGACTGCCCAACAAGACCTAACGCCCGCTCCGCTACCAAAATGAAACGCCCCGACCCGTATTTACCGTACACAGTAAACACGTGCCGGAACTGTGACAACCCAACCAGACAAAGCCCAGCATACAGTGTATACAACAGGAACACGGGCTCAACAGCCCAAAATAGTAAACATCAACAACAACAACAAAACTGGCCCAATGGCCCAATAGTAAAAATAATGCACAGCGGAAGACTTAATAACTCACAAAACACTGTATGCGACACTGATGCAAACTATGGATCCGAGCCCCGTCCAAGGGATAACGCCGCAGCCTGTCTGGAATGCACCCAACCTGTACCACAAATAATCCATCCTACGGGATGAAAGCCTGCAGGTGAGGGGTGAGTCCGAAGTGCTCACCGACGAAGGATAGACAATCAATATGCAACTATAATAACTCAAGGTAAAAAAACTGGTAAAAACCCCCAAACACATACCAAACCGAAAACTAGACCCAAAACCGGTCCAAGACCAAAAAGACTCAAGTAAAATTCAATTTTCCAATTTTATCTTTCCGGGTCCCGTCACGGATAAGCTAGAGGTCAGACCTGGTTATCAACACATTCCGGGTGCCAGACCAAATCCAGAGAACCTACGGATCGACATCCCAAAAATACGAACCCAGGGATAGACATCCCAAAAATAATCATGGGATAGACATCTCAAGCATAGACATGCTTATCACAAGTAACCCAGGTCATGGCCACCACAAAACAGTCTTAAACCATCGAGTCGTACCACTACTTATCTTGTGACAATTATATTATCGTTATCAAATCAAATCACAGGGATCGACATCCCTAACCAGAATCCCGGGATAGACATCCCTATCCAAAATCCCGGGATAGACATCCCTATCCAAAATCAAGGATCCGACATCCTTATCACAATTTATTAATTAATCCATTATACTTATTCCAAAAGACACAAAAATCAACACGGGGATAAACATCCCAAAAACCACAATCACAACAAATGCAACCAACAACAATGCAATAAATATCATGTACAATAACTGAGTAATACAGGCACATATTGAAGGAAATCCATCCTCACCTTGGCCGATTACTCAACTCCGAAGACAATGTCCGGTCCCAAGCCGGCTCCTCGGGAAACTGCCCGATATCCGAACCTATACAACAAAACAATATACACTCACATAAATGCACATAATCGGTATACTATGATGCCAATACTGCGAAATATCCCATCCCGGTTCATATTCTTTATTTTCATCTTTTACCGAAAATATATCGTATGCATATAAGGTTACAAAAAATATATTTCCAAAACTATTAAATCAAAACATTTTCATTAAATAATATTTTTTTTCCAAAATAATAATTACCATAATTTTTCTGGAAATTATAACATATGTATATATTTTCCATAATATTTCCATAAAAATTATTATACTTTCCAAAATATAATTTTCAGGTATTATTATCTTTAGAAAACTCCATTTTCAGAAAGTATATTCGCATAAACTTAATTTCTAAAAATAAATACGAATTTATAAATACACACATATATTTCCAACCTAAAATACTTTTCCAAACAATTACATTATCAAAATAATTATATATTTCAGAAATATAAATCTTGTATACCATAAATACATATTTTCCCAAAAGGTACCAGTTACCATAATTTTTCAGGAAAAATAACATTTATATAAATTTTCCAGAAAATATTTCCATGGTATATATATTTTTTTCCAAATAATAATAGTTTTTTCAAACATTACTTAATTATTTAACAAAGTTTATATGCTTATATTTTTCTCAAAATACCAAAATTAATTTGATCATAATTTTCCCAAAGTGTATATATATATTTTTTGAAAATTAAATACCAAAATAATTATATAAACATATATATATATATATATATATATATATATATATATATATATATATATATATATATATAACCCTGCAACCCAGGAGGTCGCGACCCGGACACAACCCGACCAGCACACGGGTCCTCACCTAGCAGCGGCGGTCGGCGGAGCGACGCAGCGCGGGGAAGGTGTCGCGAGGCGCGGCGTGAGGCATCGACTCCATAGGCGGTGGAAAGGCGGCGCTGTGTCGTCGGCGAGAGGCGGCAGCTGCGAGGGAGCTGGATCCGCGGGTCGCGCGGCGGGTCAACGGCGGCTCCGGCGATGGAAGGCGACGGGGAGGGCAGGGTTGAAGTCGCGCCGGCTCGGAGAGGATGATGGTGGTGGCGGTGCAGCGAGAGGCGGTGTGAAGGCCCTCTCCCCGAAGGACCCACCATATTCAGGTATTGTTACATCACATCCCTCAGCCCACACCTCTTGGGTTTAATCCTTTACCGTGCTGCAGCACTAGGGATTCGAACTCGGGACGTGATGCTTTTTATCCCCCTCAAGGAGAGCACCTTCACCAACTCATCTGCAACTGTGGAAGCCCGTACCCCAATTAAATAAAAAAAAAATAATTAAATGAAAAAGAGTTACCAAAATACTCTTGAAACCCGGGGTACAAAAACCGATGCTTCGGCATACAAACATTTCCCATGAAAATGTATTAACAACGAGATGTCATAAAAGTAAATGAGATCAACCGGCTTAACAAGTAGTAAGCCAACACGGCATCACGCCGACATAATATCACAAAATCAACTCCGACTAACTGCCGATATAGAGATAAAATATTCATGACATCTCGAGTTATTTCACATGCAGCGGAAGATGAAAATAATAATAATACTCAAATTAGAAAATATCATGCATATGGCCCTATGGATCCCACCGAGAGATAATGCACAACTACCTGCTGAAGTGACTGCGTCTGATCTCCGAGTCGAAGGTATAAGTGAGTCTGCACGCTAACTAAAGTCTGAAAAACAACGGTGGCGATTATGTGAGTCGCCTACTCAGTGAACATTAAAAGTCTAAGTATACATGAAAGTGAATACCTCAGAAGGGGTAGATTCTGAGGCCAAAACCACTGATAAATCTCGAGTGGCCGCTAGCTACCTGAGGGTGCACTCAGACACACCAAACCGGTGCAAGTCTTCCAGGGGTGCACCTACATCCCCTGGGCATGCTAAACAGCATAATGTGACCCGAGGGTACCCACCCTCCCTCGGGGCTACCAACCGACGCCACAGTAGAATTTAGTATTTTATTCTTAATTACACTTTACATTTTTGTTGAAGTACATTATGCCTTTCAGGGAAGTGTGAATGGTATGTGTCCCTGTCCAATCCGGGCCTACGGCCCTTAACCATACATTATTACCAAAGTAGTTTTTCATAACAGTTTTTCATATAGAAATTAGGCATGTGAGAACAATCAGGTATACAATTCCAATCATCGCATGTAGCAAACAAGGCAAGTAAACAAACAAACCACACCAACATGCATTCACAAAACATATACAAAAAGACTTGTAATGTCACCTCAAAATGCAGATTATGACTTCTTCCCGATCCGGGTCTACAGCTCTCGAGGTATCTCCCGTGCCTGAATACCGGTACATAATATAATCACTAAACCAATTTTAGAAGTAAAAACGTGCATGTATGCTAAAGGTACGCTCTTATCGAGTAACTCCCGTCCCTAACTAACAAATTGTAAGATTTCCGGGCCTAAGCCCAAAAGGTTACTTTCTCATCCATAACTCCAACGATTAGGGATCTAAGGTTCGGCGATCTAAGTCCATAAACAATTCTCGGGCCTAAAGCCCACTAAATCCTTAAATCACAAATTCTGGGCCGAAGGCCCACCTCTTTAAGTCCATATTTTTACCGATTATGTAATTGGGCTTCGAGCCCGCTCTTAATGTCCGTGAATTTAATTATCCTTGATTAGGTCTTAAGTCTATCACTTTAAGTCCATTTGAACAACCTAGGCTTCAAATTGAAATTATTGGGCTTGGGCTCGGTTTTCCCTAAAACCGTCCTAAAGCCATCCCGAGCCCAAGATTAATCGGCCTAAAGTTCTATCCGTGTC
Organism: Turnera subulata; assembly: GCA_028386065.3. NCBI lineage: Eukaryota > Viridiplantae > Streptophyta > Magnoliopsida > Malpighiales > Passifloraceae > Turnera > Turnera subulata. Next base: position 3,668 of record JAKUCV010002081.1, on the reverse strand, counting down.
GGTAATTTCTCCCGGCCACACACTCTAACTCTCCGCTCTCGATAAACCGCATTTCACTAAATGTATAAATATAACTGTATTTCGGTAAATAAATTCTAAAATTTAAGTACATGACATAACCGAGATAAAACAAGGATAATACCGTCTAACACTCGTAAAAACGGGAGATACAGTCCGCTGGGCAGAACTTGAGCCTTCGCCGGAAAATTCCCGAGCCCTCGCCGGAACAGTGCGCGCTCGCCGGATTCCGGTCACCTCGCCGGAATTTCGCCGGAGCTCAAGAATGTATCAACAGTTAACTGCCATTAACAGAACAGTCAAACCATCCTCATCCAACCCACATACTACTTCCAAAAGAATCCAATTCATCAACACAACTCCCGCGGCATCTCAAAGGAATCAAAACAAGAAAAAGGGCCGAGGTATTAAATCCTTACCCGGAACTAGGCGACTCTGCAGGAGCCGGATTTGGATCCACACAGCCCCGAACTCGTCGGCACGCTGCCGGAGAAACACGCACACAGCACATCGGCCACCAACGAACACCATCGCACCCATCGAGCCAACAAACACGCACCATCCACCCCGAAACCCAATCGACACCAACACAAGGAAAAAAAACAAAGGACAACAACAACATCAAACAAAATTCCCCTGGCCATAAACGGGTTAGAAAAAAGAAAGTTGCAGGATTGAATCCTTACCGGAGGACAATCCTCACTGTTGGACGTCGGCCTCGTGCAGACCAGAACCAACAACTCTCCCCATTGCTGAAAAACTACCACCACCACCCGGACCAGCAACACACCCACACATCAACAAACAAACCCGAGCCAACACAACCACCAGACTCGACCACCGCCAGACAACCCGAGCAAGACCCGCCGCCAGCACACCTCGAGCAACAACGAACCACCCCAGATATATAGATCGGCCCTAGAAGCAGTAGAAAAGGAAGGTAAGGAGCAGGGGAATTGAAGGGAGAGATAAGAAAAGGAAGGGAAGGGGTTGTAGGGGTGATGGCCGGCGACGGCGTGAAGGCACAAGGAGAGGTGAGGGGGTTTTTTTTTTTTAAATGAAATCCAAAAGAGACGAAGAAGAGAAAGAAATCAGAAAGGAAAAAGGAGGAGATGGTGAGTATCATGCCGTTGTTGGCGTGATTGAAGGTGGGATGTGGGGGACATAGCCGTTGGGGTGACGGCTGGGTGGAGAAGAAACAGAAAAAAAACGAAAGTGGAAAAGAAGAGAAGAAAGAGGAGAAGGGGAAAGAGAGTTTTAGGGTTGGCCGGCTCAGCCCCGAAACGACGTCGTTTCGGGCTGAGGCGCGGTCAACCCACTTCAGTCAACGCGCTGTTGGTTTTGGTTTTTTTTTTTTTAAACTTTCAAAACGACGTAGTTTTGATCGAAGACTCAACAAGACCCGTGTTTCACCCCGAAACGCATTCCGATTTCAACGAAACCCGAAGCATGAAAAATCCCAACTGGAAATTGTCATTTCTAGAGAAAAATAATCATTTCCCCTAACCAGAAACTCCGAAATCTATCGAGGGTAACATTGGAATAAAAATTCCGGAAATTCCGTAAATCAAATTTATAAAAAAAAAATTCTGGGCGTTACAGGCGGCGTGGATCGACTACACGTGAACAGTAAGTGGCGGGGTGGCTACTGTTCATGTTCTCCTCCCCTCTTTTTTTTTTCATTTTCCTTTTTTTCCGATTTTTCTTTCATTTTATTTTTTTCCTGTTTCTATTTTTTTCTATTTTTTTCTTTCTTTTTTTTCTTTCCTCCTCTCTGTTTTTTCTGTTTTTCTGTTTTTTTATTATTTCTTTCCTTTTCTTTTTTTCCCCCTTTTCTCTTTTTTTTTTCTCTCTTTTCTTTTCTTTTGTTGAAAATAATGTTTTGCTAACATCTCTTTATCTCATTAAGGTTTTGATAATGACAAATCAACCTTGTATTAAGATGATCATTATTATGGAGCAAAAAGAAATAATCAAGAGCAAAGCCTTATGACATCAAAAGTTCAAGAATGGATGTGACAAGATCAAGCAAGAAGAAAAAGAAGAGTTAGGAACTCAATTTTGTACAAGGTTAAACATTCAATGTCTCTAAGTTATTGGCTCAAACAAAATCACTTTTACTCATGCATCAATTTGATTTTATTTCAATCATATTTATGTCTT
>JAKUCV010002080.1:26598-37813 GCA_028386065.3 Turnera subulata | reverse complement strand
CTCTAACTGATTCGTACCAGCCTTCGTTTTGGTCTAGATGATTCGTTCCAGCAGTTGGGTGAAAGACCTCAACCGAACAAGGTACGAAATTTTGTTATGCGGTTTATATGCTTCACATGTGGTTCTTGGTTTAGTTTCCTAGCTTCCGCTGCATGTCTAGCTCATTATGAGTGTCGTAATAGCTTCTAGGAAACTTACAAAAAGAGGGCATGAAAATCATCAATCCCATGGGCTTTATGAGGACCCATTTGGAAGAGGGCAGCTCGCACTTCCCTGTCAGTGACCAAGGCTTGCAAGCGAGTACCAGCATCCGGAGGAATTGGAGGGAAGAACCCCCTAGTTCGTAAAGGTAACCAAGAACCAATCTCCTGAGTTAATAAACTATGAAAATATCCAGTAACATGGCTTATTAAGATAGATTCATCAAAGCACCACTCCTCCCCGATAACGAGGCCAGAAACTCTATTTCGCCTCTTCCGAATAACAGTAGAAGCATGAAAGAAAGTAGAATCCCGATCACCATGCATAACCCATTTACTTCGAGATTTTTAAAACCAAAGCATTTCTTCCTGGGCAAGAACTCTATCATACTGCTGTCTCAAATCAACCTCCAGAGCCTTAAGATAATTTCCCACTCGACCCCTACCTTTGGCTCTCTAAATTCCAGTAACGCGGGGTGTAATTTTTTCTTCTTCCCAAAAATATTCCCAAATACCTCCCTATTCCATTAGCTCAAATGTTCACCCAGACTAGTAGTGGCAGCAGAGAGCGAGGTACCTGCATTCCAATGGCCATGTATCTCTGGTGCAAAACGTTCATCAAGTAACCACGCACTCTGAAAGCGGAACGGCTTGGGGCTAACAGGAATTCGTTGTGGCCACAAGCGCACAAAAAGTGGGGAGTGATCCGATTTGGTGCATGGTAGATGTACAACCTCTGCATCCGAAAATTGTAAGTGCCACTCAGCATTCACAAGTGCTCTGTCAAGCCTCTCCAAAACATCTCCCCGTTCCGAAGTAAAAAGTGATCGATGGAAGCCCAAATCAATAAGGTGGCAATCATCAATCCATTCCGAAAACTGGCGGCAGTGATAAGAAATTGGTGGTTCGCCTCCCTGCTTTTCTTCCGGACCAAGGATTGAGTTAAAATCCACAGCAATGAGCCAGGGCCAGAGAAAACGTGAGGGTAAACCAATTGTGTCTCGCCAAAAGCTCCGTCTCGGGCCAACTCTGGGAATCGCATAAACAGCGGTAATATAGCATGGCAGACCCGTACGTCACGCAACAGAAACATGAACAAACTGTGAATGCACTTCAAGAGAGGTAACAATAAGACGATGTTGCTGCCAGCATAACCAAATACCACCATCCCTCCCATCCACTTCAGATACCTCAAAGCCATCAAAACCACAGCGAGACAAAACTGGCTGCGCTTGAGAAAAAGGAATTTTTGTTTCGAGAAGGGCAATTAATGCAGGTCTATGATTCTGCACCAAATCCCATAGAGCACGACCAAATTTGTCACTACCAGTGCCTTGGCAGTTCCAAAAGATAAAATCAGAGGAAATATGATCCATTAAATATAGAAAATGGAAAAGAAAATGCACCCCAAAGTAGAGACCTAAGCCAAGGCCTCGCTCATATCCTGATCCCTGTCCATATCTGAAAGTTGCAAAGTCTACTTAATGTGTTCAGCCGCCGTCAACTGACCAGGACGCCGTCCCATCTGATGACATGGCATGAGAAGTAGGAACCACATCATGGAGGACATCCCGCCCCTCATTTGAAAAATCAAACGCAATGTCGAGTCCCATAGCTGAGCTCTTGTCATTGACAGTAGGATCAGCTCCATTACCTGAGGGGTGATGATCGCGAGTGGACGAACTAGCGTTAAAAGCCAAATTTTTAGGTCGGGCCAGTGTTGAAGTCTGAGGAGAAATAAGTTTACTCTGGAACTGTCGGTTAAAGTCATCACGGGAGGGGTTCTTAATACTCTGTGTCAGCAAAACTTTCACTCCGGATTGGTCAATAGATGTAGGCACTGAACTCTGGTTGTGAATCACCGGTGCAAATGCGCCATCATTGGCCCGTGCACGCTTAGCACCTGATCCGGTCTTGAATACCTTAGAAGCTATCACTTTGCTCTTAGATTTCCCCCTGTAGTGGCATGCTTCCGCAGTTTCGTCATGGTCGGAACAGAAGCTCCAGTCCATTCCTTCCGGCTGGTTTCAGTTTCAAGAGTTCTAAAATGAGAACCCCCCTACACTTTTCTGGGGCGCTTATCCTCAGTATTTCCAATAGGCTTCCTCGGTGCAAGACGTGGCTTTCGACTCACAAGCATCCATTTGCCATACTTTGGATCACTAGACACGTCACTATACTCACGTGGGATATCAAGACCAGTAGTATGCTGCGGTGCCTCAGTCATTGATGCCGCATTCTCCCCTGAGATTGGTACAGATAGATCCACAGAACCAGTTTGCTGGTTTTGGCTCAGACAACTGGACATGTTATGGCCCGCAATACCGCAATCAAAACATATAGTCGGTAGGTCCTCATACTCTATATTGTACCAAATCCCCTCAAAGCAAACTCGTGGTTCTAGGGGTTTTGTTAAATCCAGTTTTACCGCAATACGGGCAAATTGTGCCCTATCCGTCTGTTGAGCTGGTATGTCAATACGGACAGTTTTCCCAATCATATCACACACCATCTTAAGAACACCAACATGGTAGTGCTCTACTGGAAGCCCTGGTATTCTGACCCACGCCACCACAGATATGACCTTATCTGTACTAGGGTTAAAATTAGGACGCCATGTCTCCACCGATAAGTACTGCCCTAGAATCATCCATGGTCCCCCTATGAGCACTCGAATATAGTCTTCATAAGAGTAGAACTTAACCATGTATTAGTTATGCTCCAAGTCAATGACTTTAACCCCACTCCGCAGCTGCCAGACCCGAGAAAGTTTGCTACTGAGAGCTCGGTAGCCAATACCCCGACCCCAGGGTTTGATGATCAAGGTATTTTCCCAAGCCTTATATAACTTCGCCCGAAACCGGTCAGTATATCGGACGATAGGGCCTTGGAGCGATGCAATAACAATAACATCTCCATCCTCGATAGCAAAGTTGGTGTCAATGGTAGGTTCGTTCCACATTGATCCTTGAGTAAGGGTGTCTCGAAAGGATCTGGGTGGTTCCACAGTTGTATCAGCCCCTATTATTGGAGCCGTGGCCGGCGGCCGAAGGCCACCATCCGAGGGTTGGCCCTCAGTCATGCACGCACAATTTGTCGTAACCCTGAAACCCTAGTTCTGAAATAGTTGGAGCGTTTTTTTCTTTGTTTATGAATCCGAGGACTAACTTTTATGATTTTAGCCATATCTCAATTCAGTTTAATTTAAACCCATTGATGGCTCTCAAAAGTGGGTAGACCGAGGGTATGACTGTGCATAAGAAAAAAAAAATTGGCATGGGTTTAAACTTTCAATTTTGATTAAGAATATATAGGCCCAACATGGCCTTTTGTTGCGCCTAGGCTAGGGGAGAGAAGCTTAGCTATGGAGTGAACTTGAGAAGTACCGTCAGCCTTGTGGGCTCCTAAATTACACAGAAAAAACAGGCCGAAAATAACTGTTTAGTTTGTTTACAATGTAAACTTGAATTTGGAGATATTTGTCTTGAATCCTTTCACCGGTTTCTGCAGAAAAATACCACAAGTGCCCCTTTCTTCCGAAGATTGGCACTATTATGCTTATGGTAGGCCCCTCTGTTTAGAAAAATGGAACTATTATGCTTATGGTTTTGGGTATGATTCGGCTTCTGATGACTACATGATTTTTGTAGCTACAGGTCCTAGTCTTGATCCCAAACCTGAAAATGATGCTAAAGTTGAGTTTTTCTCACTCAAAACAGGTTCCTGGAGAATGGTGGAAAATCCTGACAGGGAGCACTTGCAACACTATCTATCTTTAGGGGGCATGAGTCTCCTCTTGAATGGCGCACTTCACTTGGGAAAGATATTAAAATCCTTGCTTTTGATTTGGACAAGGAGAAGTTTTATCATGTCCCTAGCCCTCCAAATCTGATTAGTTATCCTGGTTATGGATCATACCATTGCTTGGGAGTTGTTGGGCAATATCTCTGTATGTGCCTTGTTTCTACTACTGGAAGGGGAAAAAAAATACTGTTTGGATAATGAAGGAATACACGAGGCCTCCAGGGTTCCCTTTATTACATATACTTATTCTGGATATCGTAATGAGGGATGTCTAGAATATGTGTGCGAATTCGTACCACAGTATTTCAGGGATGGTAGAAGTGTGACAGAAAAAATTCATATGCTAAAATGGAATAATATTCTTGAAGAGAGTGATGAAGATGAAAAATACTCCAAGAAGATAGTTTATCCTTTCAATTTTGGTTCTATTTTGCCATTTTCTTATCGTTTCATCCTGTGTTGACTGGCCATATAGTTTGTTTTTCTATGATCATCTAGTAATTGTTAGAGACTAGATTAAGGCCACATGGCACATGTATGTCTTGCTTCTTCTTCTTCCACTGACGGCTTTAGACAGCATCCATCTATTAGACTAGTTAACTTGTTTCAGCTGTGACAACGTGCAGACAGCATATGGAACTCTCGACTTGCAAACTTCTCAATTTCCTGTTTTCTTCAAATTGCTTGTTTCAAAATAAAAAACACTGGAAAAGTTTATGATGAAATCAAGCAATAATTGATTGTGGTCGTAGAATTGAATCCTACCAGTCCAGAAATGATTCATTCTAAATTTATTAATGAAAAGGTTTGCTTTGAACATTAAGAGGAACAACGGTGCGGATTCACCAGAAATATGTAAACTCTAAACTCTGCAAAGTAATATGAAAACTTGATACATTTGCAGGTAGTGGGGAATCAATTTTTGTGTGCCTACTGATGTTCCTTCTTTCTTCTCACAATGGTTCTCCCTTTTCTTTTTTATGGTAACAATGATTTTTATTGATTGTGGTAAAAAGGCCTAGTACATTTTATTGATTTGGTAAAGAGTCCAAGTACAGTGGTTCTCCATTGTTGGTTCTCACAAAGCCAGGTCAGCTGGTAAATTGGGACCATCGTGGAGTTTTGGGACCATTGTGGAGTTGGTCAAAGTGATAATTGACTTAGTTCTGCTTAAGGGAGGTCTCAGGTTTGAGTCCTTGTGTATGTAGAAAATTCCTTTTAAGAGACTCATCCACCATAGCTAGGTGCACGACGCGGGTCGGATTGGGGATTAGTCGGGGCAAAGCTCCGGATACAGTTTGGGAAACGTTCTTATTTGATCCATTAATTGGAATGTAGCTAACCAATCCTCTTTCACTTATAAATTAGAAACACGTGAGCCCTCAGCTGCAAGTTTGCGGAAACATCTCTTAGGGCCCTTCGATCTTCTAATTGATTCAGGGTTAGATCTGACAAAAGGAAGCACTATAAGGAAAATCATGTTGGGGCTTGGACTACAGTTTGTAAGTCCTATCTTGATTTCAATAAATTCAACGTTATATCAAAAGAAAAAATATTTAACGTAAACTTGAAAAATGAAACAAAAAACTAAAATAATTACTATTTTTTTAATTGATGTTGTGAATTTTTTTTCTTTTATTTTTTTGGGATGGTGAGGTAGAGTTGGGTCGGCTTGATGTTTTGGTGGAGTTGGTTCAATGTACTCCTTAAGGGTTCTACAACGGCCGACTAGCCCAGCTATTGGTATATTAAAGGTAAAGGGACTCTGCTTGTCGCCGAAACCCTAAAACAAGAAAACATACTCCTCGCAAAATAAACATAAGCCGGCGATCTCCACGAACATGGCAGCAACCAATTCTAGTTATTTACCTCCAGAAATTGTGGAGGAGATTCTAGCTTTGTTACCCATCGATTCCATTCAACGATTCAGATTTCTCTCCAAGTCGTGGTTCTCTTTGCTGGCGATCAAGTTTGAGCTACCGAAGAAACTCCTACGGTGCCGCCGCGAAGGGGACCAATTCCTTTTTGATGCTGTTGTATTACCAGAGTATAGTGGCGATGTAAAAGATACAGTGTATACGGGGCCAGAGTTACAAGGTGGGATTAGGTCCTATGCTTTTGTCGGATCATGCAATGGATTAGTTTGTTTGCAACGTAAGAAGCAGTTTTTTTATGCTAAATGTACGAAGGAGTTGGAGATGCTTGTCTTGAATCCTGTCACCGGTATCTGTAGAAAATTGCCAGAAAGAAGGCACTACTATCCTTATGTTTATGGTTTTGGGTATGATTCAGCTTCTGATGCTCCCCCATCTCCCCCGGACTTCCTTTCCGGTATCGGCCACCACCACCACGCCCACCCTCTACTCATGCTTTTTCATCTTTCCTTATCCCGTCCTCTCATCAACTACAAACTCAACATACCACTGCGCCTTTGATAACCCCGTCACTTACTCTTGAACCTAGTGCCAACATCACCGCCGTACTTGCCCATAACACTACTTCTACTGCACCCATGCAATCTGCCCCTGATGCTCACCAGCCACCCGTCCTTCCTAATCCCCCCCATGTCCAACCCAGTACCAACATCTCCACCATACTTGCCCCTAACCATGCCTCTTCTGCTCCCATGCAGTCTGCCCCTACTGCTCGTCAGCCACCCATTCTTCATAATCCCCCTCATGTCCAACCCAACCCTCTTCCTCTAAAACCTCTATATTTTTCTAAATGGAGCCGTAAGAGCGTTCAGGCCGCTCTCGACAATAATCAGGTTATAAGCATATATGTCGAAGATATCCCCCTCAGATGGATTGCAACCGATATACACTTGGTCATGGCTCGTTTTGGAGAAGTTTTGGATGTTTTCATTCCTCAAAAGTTAAACAGAAAGGGTAAGAGGTTTGCATTTGTTCGCTTCCGTAATAATATTGATATTCAGAGACTTCTACAGAGTATTAATTCAGTGACGGTGGACGGGTCCCATTTGGCTGCAAATATCGCTAGAGGAAGAAGGGCTGATTACCCGTTGGTGGCAAAGAAGGTTGGTCACAGTCCTCAGCTAATCTCTAATACGGTCTCCCATGACAAATCTTTCGCTGATGTGATTAGGGCCCCTCATAAATCTTCTTCGGAGAATATTTCACTTGGGAACATGGAGCGATCATACATTCCAAAAGACAAATCATTATCTTGGCTGCACCACTGTATCATTGGCATTCTCAAAGCCCCCATGCCCCCTAATGAGTTGTTGAGTTATTTCTCGGAAAAGGAAGCTGAGTGTTTTAATCTTGTTCCGATGGGGGGTGACTCGTTTCTCATGAAGTTCCAGTCTTCAGAATGTAGGGATGAATTTATTCGGTGCAAACCCCACTTTTTAGATAATATCTTCAGCACTTTCAGACCATGGCAAGATGGTGACGTGGCTAGGAATCGACTATGCTGGCTGCTCGTGAAGGGTACCCCTCCTCAGGTTTGGACACAGGAGTTTTTTAAATTCGTGGTATCCAAGATTGGGATATTTGTTGACTCGAGTCCTGATACCAGTAACAAGGATAGGTTCGATGTTGCAGAAATTCTTGTGTTAACAAAATCCATGAGTTTTATTAGCTCCAAAGTTTCTATTAACGTTGGAGGTGAGATCTATGATATTGGTATTGCAGAATCCCATCTTGATCCTCTGGATTGGAATCGTAGTTCATCCTCAACTGTGGTCTTTCCTGGAGAAGTTGGCGCGTATATCAAACGGGATGGGAAGCAAGTGGTTTGTGATGATGATGCTCACCAACCACTACACCATTCCCCATGTTCCAGTCACTCTAACATATCAGTTTCCTCATCTGATCACGCTTCCATGGATCCCTTCAATTTGGACCCTATTATTAATAGGGTCCTCACAGAACCCGAAGAGAATGTCCAGCCTTCCCAATCTTCTAAACAATCCCATATGACTGTCCCCTCTGAAATGTCTAGTGCTATCCCTCATGCGGATTCTGTCGTCAACCAAGAATGGGTGGGTGAGTGTGAAGTTGCTGATTCCAATCTATCTGGTCCACACACATCTCAACTCGTCCCATGTTCCTCACCTCCTCCAGCCCAAAACACTTGCGTGTCTCATCTCATGAGCCCAATCAGGTACCCTCTGGTCCCATATCCCGAACCCCCTTTAACACAACTATCCGGCTTTAATAGCCCTAGCCCTTTTAAGCCTATTCATGTGGAAAGTGGTGCATCCTCCTCTTCTTACACGCCACATCCCGTCCAATCTGTTTCGTCGTGGAGTAATTCTTGGCCTATTGCCATGTATGAGCCTAGTCGATCAGAGTTTGAAGCAGCTGTTCATAGACAAGTTAATGCGATTCTAAAGAATATGGGGGTAAGGAAGAAATCCAGGGTCAAGTTTCTATCCTCTAAAGGCAGTGTTATTTCCATGCCCGAAAGTATTGAAGTGGTCTCAGATTCGGCCTTCAATAGACAGAATAAAAGAGTACTCCCTGATGATGAATCAAGCTCTTCCATCCCTGTGTCTTTCTGTGATATCGAGGTTCAAGAAACAAATAAAATCGGAGATCTTGTCGGCTGGGATAGAACTAATACGGTCCAGGAGACTGATTTTCTTGTGGGACAGATGGTGGATAGGGAAGCTTTCGACTGGGTGCAGTCTCGCACGACTTCATAAGCACGGCTCCTTCTTTTGGTGTTTCTCTAAATTTCTATGTTAAGTATTGTAGCATGGAATGTCCGAGGTTTATGTTCCTCATCTAAAAAAAGGTGTGTGCGTAACCTAGTCCAGCAGAAGAACGCAAAGTTTTTATTCCTCGTTGAAACTAAATGTTCAAGAGTTGATGCGGCCTTTTGCAGTTCTCTTTGGGGAGCAGGTAATATAGACTTTTTGTCTGTTGACGCAACCGGTTTAGCTGGGGGGTTAGTTTTGGTTTGGGACTGTGACTTCTTTAAGCTACACAAATCAGCTACGTCAGAACAATGGATTATAATTGAAGGAGAATTAGTCTTGCAAAGTCGTTGTGTTACAATTTGTGGCGTCTATGGTAATTCGGATGTTGGTCTTAGGGTGCAAATGTTCGAGGAGTTATTGAGCCTTAAGACGTCTTACCAATCTCCTTGGTTAGTCTTAGGAGATTTCAATGAGACATTATCTCCTGCTGATCGTAAAAGTGGCCGTATGCAGTCTAGGGGAGCCAATACATTCAGAAAATTTGTGGATGAGTTGGAATTAATGGAGTTTTGTTTGAAGGACAGATTATTCACATGGGGCAATTTGAAATCTGCAAGTCGCATTGATAGGATTTTCGCTGAAGGAGAGTGGACTTTATTATTTCCGCACTTGTCTTTATCTTCTGGTAGTAAGCAACGGTCAGACCATGTTCCTTTGTTTTTAGCCCAGGACTTTAAGTCCCTGGGTAAAAGGCCCTTTCGCTTTATAAATGTCTGGTGGGAGTATTCGGGTTTTCTAAAGGTAGTTAATGCTATGTGGAATGAAGCTTGTGCTTTGTATCCAGGCAAATTTAATCTGTTAAGGAAGCTGAGTATGCTTAGAAGGCTATTATCGAAATGGAATACTGATACATTTGGGAATCTCAATTCTTGCATTGCCTCTTTGCAAAAGGAGACTGATGATTTAGATAAGATTGCTGAGGTCAGGTCTCTAACTGATGATGAACTTGGTAGAGCCAATGAGATAAAAGTTGAAATATCTTCCAAGTCTAGACAACTGGAATCACTATGGAGACAGAAGTCTAGGTTGAGATGGTGTCGCCTGGGTGATCGCAACACAAAATTTTTTCACTTGGCAGCATGTAACAGAGGGCGCAAAAATAGGTTGGAAAATATAGAAGTGGATGGAATTTTGACCAGTGATCCTGAGAAGATCAAGAAGGCAGCAACTGAGTTTTACTCGAAGTTGTATTCTTCTAGGGGTCCTATTAGACCGTCGATTGGTTCGTTGGTTTTTAATAGGTTATCTCAAGAAGATGCCATGGCCCTCGAAACCCCATTCATTTTGGAAGAGTTAAAATCGGCAGTGTGGAGCTGTGATAGCTCAAAGGCCCCTGGACCTGATGGATTTAACTTTTCATTTTACAAAAATTGTTGGGAGTTGTTGAAGTTTGATTTGTTGGATATGGTACCTGAGTTTTTTAAATCGGCAAGGATCCCAAAAGGTGCCAACTCTGGGTATATTGCTTTGATTGCAAAAAAGTCAGGGGCTATCTCTCTTGATGACTTCAGACCCATCACATTGGTCTGTGCTCTCTACAAAATTATTTCCAAGATGCTAGCTTTGAGATTGAAAAGGGTGATTCCACAGTTGGTTGGACCACAACAGTCAGCTTTTATTGAGGGTAGAAGTATCATGGATAGTGCACTGTTTGCTACTGAAGTAGTCCACAGTCTCAGGTCACAAAAGTTAAAAACTATTCTTTGGAAATTGGACTTCCAAAAAGCATATGACTCTGTGGATTGGCATTACTTGATGCGAGTGTTGGAGGCGATGGGTTTTGGGAGGAAATGGCTCAGTTGGATTATGGGCTGCCTTGAGTCATCCAAGTTGGCTGTGCTAGTTAATGGGTCACCAGCAGATGAATTTACCATGTCTAGGGGCCTTAAACAGGGTGACCCTATTTCTCCATTTCTTTTTATTTTGGCAGCCGAAGGTTTGGCATCCATCTTATCTAGAGCTAATGCTTTGGGGTTAATTCAGCCAGTTGTAGTGCATAACCAGTCAGTTTCGATCTTACAGTACGCAGATGATACCATACTTTTTTCCCCTGCTGACTTGCCATCTCTTTTGAATCTGAAGCGTTGCCTCCGTGTTTTTGAAGCTTTATCTGGCTTGCATATAAACTTTTTTAAAAGTAGTGTGGTGGGTGTTTGTATCCCACAAGTCGTAGCTGAGGAGTTTGCTGGAAGATTACATAGTAGAGTTGAAAACTTTCCTTTTAAATACCTTGGTTTTCCTTTGGGAGCCAATATGAGGAGAATTGCTGCATGGAAACCAGTAATCGATAAAGTTGGTAAACGTCTGAGATCATGGAAGGGGAAGTTTCTGTCTATTGGTGGAAGAGTTACCTTGATTAAATCAGTACTCAGTGGTTTACCGACTTATTTCATGTCTCTGTTTAAGTTACCAGTGCTTGTCAAAAAGAAGCTGACATCCATATTCAGAAATTTCTTCTGGAGTGGTTTGTGCGCAACCAGAA
>JAKUCV010002079.1:0-47562 GCA_028386065.3 Turnera subulata | reverse complement strand
AAAATGGTATTTCATTGAGTAGTAAAAAATAGCACAACCATGAAAAGATGATTTGGGAAAATCTCACATCCAATACCGACAAACCTAGGTGAGAAAAGATTATTAGCAATGTGGCTTACAGTTGTAAAGGCAATATATAATGCTTATCACTAAAAATACAAGATAAATGAAAACAAATCCTCACAGAAAAGGTCCAAAAGAGAGTTTGCTTTTTTGTATATAGATGTATGCCCTGGTTATGTAAGCTTGAAAGAGTTCTATTATTATGTCCAATCCATTTGTGATGGGGAGGCATTTTATTATTGTTGAAAAACTTGTTAATGAGGGGATTTATAATGCAGGATGGGTTTCGTACATTTGTTTTTCGGTGGTGAGATTAGCTTTGTGCCAGAGCTGTGGTATAATGGTGGTTTTAGACTTACAAGAAAAGTTGATGGAGATAGGGTCACTTGTGGGGAGTTTAAAACTTGGGTTGTGGAATTAGGAGTTATAACCCCAACTGGTTATGCTTTTGGTATTTGCGAGACTGAAGATTTATTTGATGCAGAAGAAAGTCAAGATTGCATTAGGCATTTTACCTCTTTGATTGAGAAAGGTGATATCTATTTTATCATTTTCCATCAAGGTGAATTGGGTGTGTGTGAGAATGAGCATGCCACTTCAAATGTTGAGTGTCCACTCAAGTTTGCTGATATTTTGACTAGTGAAAATGAAGACTATGCTAATATTGGACCAGTTGATGAAGTCCAAGATGGCAATGAAGAAACTGCAAATGGAGAACTAGAAGGTAATGATGGAATTGCAAATGGAAAGACAATACCAAAAAGGACTGGTGGATATGAGTCTATATTGGTCAGTGAATATGGAAGTTAACAATGAAGACTTGGATGCTGACTATGATCCTAATAAAGCTGCAGAGGTTAAGGAGTTTAAAACAAATGGCAAAACTTAACAGATGTTAGACTTAGGACTCAAGTGAGCTTACTAATAATGGTTTAGGACTTGTATTTGTAGTTTTCAAGTTATAGGACTTAAATGAGAAATCGGGTAAAGGTTTAGGACTTGCGGTGCCCCTATCCCCAAAATCCTTGGTTCAAAGCAAAAACTAAGGACCCACTCTGTGAGCTACTTCCTAGATTGTTTTAGAACAAAGCCCCGCTTCGGGGATGTGTCGTACAAATTCGCCATAAAGTGTGCAACTTAGTTACATTCCCGTGTGAACACCCAAATTTGACTCATATATATCTTAAGCTAGAATATGTTTATGATTTAATTTATTAGAATATACATATTTTGTTGATTTGGATTTCTAGTATATTTTATTTGGCGATTATTGAGATGATTTAATCCTGGGCTAACATATATTAGAGGTCTCATTTAATTTATTTTTCTGATTTTTTAATTTGTTTTAGCCCATTATTATTGAGATGNTAACCACTGGCTCGAATCAACAGTTCTAAGTGTGTGACCCTGTAGGCACTAATCACGTTGGCAATAATTATAAACTCTCATTTGTAATTATAAACAATGAGCGGTGTCTAGCAACACATCATTGCTACCCAAGTGACCAGATCAGTTCTGATTCATTATGCCTCAAAAAATATCATTATCCTTTCGCCCCATTATATCAAGATCAAACACGAGACATGAATTGTGTCATTCTCGTTTATGTTTAATCTAAGGTTTCTTGATCCCCGAGTTAATTGTGTAAAACGGATACAAATGATATCCGCATATCACTTATTCTGAGCATGGCCATGCATTTACAGTTCAACTCTATCTAGGGGCCCAACTGATAAGATACCCGTTATATAGGTTGGACGAATCCCCTCTTGATCATGCAAAACCCACTACACAATATATCATATACCCAATGATTACTCTTAGGTTTACTCATTTACGAATGACCAAGAATAATATCAAAGTATACGACTCACATGTTGGAAACCTTGATGATCTTAGGTCTGAGGACAATACATATAAGAACCACTAATGGCAATATATAACAGTCCATGTAGTGTTCTTATGTCGAGTCGGTCCAGTCCACAAGTTCTCTATCTTGTACCCGTATGTAGAATTCATATCTCATATAATTCTCAACATACGCTAGTCTTAATTTATTATTACAACCTATCCATAATAATAATCGTCTAGGGACAATTCAAGAATATAAAATATTCCTAAGTTATAAATATGTGCAAGTATTTATCATAGATAAACATATTTATTGGAATAATACCTTAATCAAAAATACATGACTTAAAATATAATCATCCAATGATTCGCTTTTGGGTATTATACTAACATTCTCCCACTTGCACTAAAGCCAATCATCCATGTATCTAATACCAATGGATCTAACATGACCATCATGCTTCTGCTGTGTGAGCGGCTTAGTTAAAGGATCTGCTACATTGCTCTCAGAAGGAACTTTGCACAGCCTCACGTCGCCTCTATTAATAATCTCTCTAATAAGATGGTAGCATCGGAGTATATGTTTGGATCTTTGGTGGAATCTAGGTTCTTGAGCCTGTGCGATTGTTCCATTGTTGTCACAAAAGAGCTCAATCGAACTGTGAATGCTCGGAACCACCCCAAGTTCAGTTATGAACTTTTTATTCCAAATAGCCTCTTTCGCTGCATCAGAGGCAGCTATGTATTCAGCCTCAATGGTAGAATCGGCTACTGTCTCTTGCTTTGAACTCTTCCAGCATACACCACCACCTCCAAGACAAAACAAATATAATGACTACGATCTAAAATCATCCCTGTCGGTTTGGAAGCTAGCATCTGTGTAACCCTTTACAACAAGCTCATCAACGCTTCCGTATACGAGGAATGCATCCTTAGTCCTTCTCAAGTACTTAAGGATGTTCTTAACCGCTGTCCAGTGACCTTCACCGAGATCAGATTGATATCTGCTTGTGACACTTAATGCATATGCAATATCTAGTCGAGTACATAGCATGGCATACATGATAGATCCTATTGCTGATGCATAAGGGATCTTACTCATCTGCTCTCTCTCCTTAGATGTACTAGGACATTGACTCTTTGAGAGAGGTATGCCATGTGACATGGGCAAGAAACCTTTCTTGGAATCTTGCATGCAAAACCTTTTAAGCTCCTTGTCAATATATGTACTTTGACTTAGACCAAGAAGCCTTTTTAATCTATCTCTATAGATCTTTATGTCTAGCACATAGACAGCTTCTCCTAAGTCCTTCATTGAAAAATTCTTTCCCAACCAAGTCTTTACAGACTGTAGTGTTGGAATATCATTCCCAATGAGTAGAATGTCGTCAACATACAATAGCAAGGAAATGATAGTGCTCCCACTAACCTACTTGTAAACACATGGCTCATCTTCATTTTTAATGAAACCAAACTGTTTGATTACTTCATCAAAATGAAAATTCCAACTCCTAGAAGCTTGCTTTAATCCATAAATGGATCTTTGCAATTTGCATACCTTATTAGCATTCTCTGGAGTGACAAAACCTTCAAGTTCTGTCATGTACACATCCTCGAAAAGATTTCCATTAAGGAAAGTGGTTTTGACATCCACCTGCCATACTTCATAATCATGGTATGCAGCTATAGCCAATAGAATCCAGACAGATTTAACCATGGCAACTGGCAAAAAGGTTTCATCATAATCAAAACCATGAACTTGTTTGAAACCTTTCGTAACCAATTGCCCTTTAAAAGCACATTACCATCCTTGTCGCTCTTTTTCTTAAAGACCCATTTGCACCCAATGGGTTTTACCCCTTCAGGTGGATCAACCAAGGTCCAAACCTTGTTCTCATACATGGATTCCATCTCAGAATGCTTGGCTTCCAGCCACTTCTTAGAGTTAGAACCCGTAATAGCCTGCTGATAGGAAGTGGGCTCATCTTCATCCATGAGCATCACGTCTCCGGTATGAGTCAAAAGAAATCCACATCTCTCAGGCTCCTATCGAGTGCTACCTGACCTACGTGGTCCATGTGTTCCAGGTACAGGATTTTCACCCACAATAACATGTGGTTCCTGTCCTTGTTCCATCTCATCCTCTATAGCTTCTTGTTGTGCTCGAACTTCGAGTTCTATTTTTCTCCCACTGATCTCTCCAGAAATAAATTCTCTTTCTAGAAAAATAGCAGTACGAGCAATAGAAACCTTTTGCTCTGTGGGATTATAGAAATAATATCCTTTAGTTTCTTTAGGATATCCAACAAAAAGGTACTTGTCAAATTTAGCGCCGAGTTTGTCTGATGCTTGACGTCTTACGTAAGACTCACAACCCCAAATCTTCCAAAAAAAAAAATTGGGACGTTTCCCAGTCCGCATCTCATATGGTGTCTTTTCAACCAATTTAGATGGAACACGGTTAAGTGTAAAGGCAGCAGTCAATAAAGCATGTCCCCAAAATGAAGAAGGAAGGTCAGCTTGACTCATCATAGAACGAACCATGTCTAACAGAGTTCTATTTCTCCTTGCAGATACACCATTCCATTGAGATGTACCTAGTGGAGTAAGTTGTGATACTATACCACATTCCTTTAAATGATCAAGAAATTCTCGGTCTAAGTATTCACCTCCTCGATCAGATCGAAGCATTTTAATACTCTTACCAAGTTGATTATGTACTTCATTCTTGAATTCTTTGAACTTTTTAGAGGATTCTGACTTGTGCTTCATAAGATACAAATAGCCATATCTACTATAATCATCAGTAAATGTAATGAAGTACTGAAATCCACCTCTAGCCTATGTTGACATAGGCCCACATACATCAAAATGTATAAGGCCCAAAAAGTCTGAAGCCCTTTCACCTTTACCAGCAAAGGAGCCTTCGTTATTTTGCCCAATAAACATGACTCACATGTCTCACATGATTCAAAATCAAATGAGTCTAAAAGCCCATCCTTATGGAGTTTAGAAATACGAGTCTCGTTTATATGGCCCAAACGACATTGCCAGAGATAGGTCGTGTTAGAATCATTTAATTTAACCTTCTTCGAATTAATGTTATAGATTGGAGTTTCTCGGATTAGAACGTACAAACCATTGCTTAAATATGCACCACCATAATAAATTTCATTCAAATAAATAGAACAACAGTTGTTCTTTATTACAAATGAAAAACCCCTTTTGTTCAGACAAGAAACAGAAATCAAATTCCTGCTTATAGTAGGTACGTAACAGCAATCATCAAGTTCCAAAACCAAACTACTCGGTAAAGATAGATAATAAGTCCCTACGGCAAATGCAGCAACTCTTGCTCCATTTCCAACACGCAGGTCCACTTCACCCTTTGCTAATCTTCTACTCTTTCTCAGATCCTGCACATTTACACAAATGTGAGAACCACATCCGGTATATAGTACCTATGATGCAGAGATAGAAATATTAGCTTCTATAACAAGAATACCTGAAGTGGAAGTCTTACTTCCCTTCTGTTTCTTCACCTCCTCAAGGTAAACAGGGCAGTTACGCTTCCAATGGCCAGGTTTCTTGCAATTGAAACATTGTCCTTCCTTTGCAACACCACCTTTGGATTTCAAAACATGTGAAGAAGAAGATGCACTTGAACCAAACCTTATGGTAGATTTCTTCTTCTTGTTAAACTTGGCCTTTCCCTTTCCTTTGCCATTTCCAACCATCAAAATGTTGTTGGATTTATTTGCCTTCATCTGTTGCTCAACTATTCCCAACATACTAAGCAACTCAGATAGAGATTTGTCAAGATGATTCATATTGAAATTCATGACAAATTGGCTATAACTATCCGGCAATGATTGCAGGACAAGATCAACGGCCAACTCTCTTTACAAAGGAAAACCCAGGCCTTCAAGGCTCTCAATGTATCCAATCATTTTGAGCACATGAGGTCTAAAAGGTGATGAGTCAGCCATCTTGCATTGGAATAATGCCTTTGAGGTCTCATACCTCTCATGCCTGGCTTGCTCTTCAAAGAGCATTTTCAGGTGTTCGATCGTATCGAAATCACCCAAGTTCTCATGTTGCTTCTGAAGCTCAGAGTCCATAGTGACAAGGATAAGGCATGCAACATCCAATGCTTCATCAACATGCTTCTTGTAAGCATCTCTTTCCGCCCTAGGAGCATTAGGTGCCGGTTCATCAGGAATAGGCCCTTCAAGGACATACAATTTCTTTTCTTGCTTGAGGACTATCCTCAAATTGCGGTGCCACTTAAGGAAATTATTCCCATTCAGTTTTTCCTACTCAAGGACCGATCGCAGTGACATAGTACTTGTGTTTTGTGCCACGATAACTCTACAATGCTCAGTTCACACAAAATTAGTGTCATGTATAAAATCATTTAACAAGGAATTTTATTAAATGATACTCCCATTATATAAATCAAGATGATAATAAGTGGGGCAAAATCCATATTTCACTACAAGATAAGTTAGCTTTGGCTAATCGCTTACATCATAGCTATTTAGGTAGACAACTCTTTGTCAATTACATTTCATGTAACTCTTGAATAGTTGAGTGAACAACTCTTGTTCTTGTCTATCTCATAGACTTTTCTCAACTCTTTGCCTCTAAGTCCCCAATCCTATTGAGATGACTTAGTTAAGTTCAACCCACAACAAGCAATTTGGATATTACAATTATCCCATCGCACCTTGCTAGGATAAACATTGGCACTTTGCTTTGGCAAACCTACCAAGTGTTGATCTAAGCATAGATGAGTACTCATCAATGGAAGGCAACACATGTGGAACTTAATATTTACATCAACAATTGTTTCCATACATAACAGTTATACCATTGGATCTGATTCACAAATTATATATCGCATATACAATAAGCATGCATCATTTATAATCAATACCAAGCTATGTGACATGATTATAAAGGATAAACTTGTTGACAAGCAATCAACATATTGTTCATATATTACTAAGATCATAAGAACATGTTATCCAGCATGCAAAATTTTGTAGGTGAGCTGATATACAAAATTCGGCTGAAACAACTAAAATTCCGAATGGACAGCAGAATTTTGTAGGTGAGCTGATATACAAAATTCGGCAGAAAGCTCAAAACATCGATGTTTAACCTTAGAACATCGACTTTTGAGAATTCTGGAACTTCATAAGTTGACAGAATCTCAGAACATCGATGTTTGATAATAAACATCGATGTTTCAAGTTGGCAGAACCTCAGAACATCGATGTTTAACCCTGGACATCGATGTTTGAGCACTCTGAAACTTTAATCAAGTTGGCAGTACCCCAGAACATCGATGTTTAAACCAAAACATCGATGTTTGATGTTGGTAGAACCTCAGAACATCGATGTTTACACCTAAACATCGATGTTTGAGTAGTCTGCCACTCCAAATTAATTGGCAGAGTCTCAGAAAATCGATGTTTACACTGTAAACATTGATGTTTTGACCCTTCGGCCAAAGACAACATCGATGTTTACACCTAAACATCGATGTTTTGACCTTGTTATCCTAGAACGACAATCGTTCTATATGAAAAACGACAATCGATTTATCCTTGTCGAACTCATTCGAATTTCTGCCAAAAACACCATGACTGACATCATATACCAATCAAGTACGTAGTGTCAAACACCTTTGAACCGACTTCAACATATCATATGTATGAGAATCATAATGATCTACTTTAAACATACAATCATTAGAAGCATAATAAACTTAGATCAAGTTCTGTCACTTATACAAACATGATCAAGCCACATCACATTTAGCATATCAATCATATAAGCAACTTATTCGGTTTAGTGTTTCACAAGAGGCTTCGCTACCACTGTAAGTAATCGGGTATGCAAACAAAGAGACAATATGCGTAGCGGAAAACCCGGAACTAGTGGAGAATCCATGTGAAATGGGGTAAACGAATAACAAAATTTCGTACCTGGATTTGGTTGAGTTCTTTCACCCAACTGTAGTGATGAATCAGCAAGAACCAGACAACAATCCGATTCCTCTACGGTATCTACACAAACCGTCGATAACGGCTAGCAACCGTTACATGATCACCAATCCGAGCACTCTCAAACCGCAGTGCTAGCTGCAGAATTTCCGAGAGAGAGAGAGCCTAGTGTTTGATGTGTTTTCTCTCAAAATGAAATGTGTGTGCCTTGTCTGAAATGAATGTGCATAATCTGATTATACACTCAATCCATTACATACAACACATAATGCATAGTTTATTAAGTCATTGGCCAACATAATCATGTCTTATCCTTCACGATTATGTTTCCACTATGACTTAAAGCTCCACTATGCCATTAAACATATATATCTGAATATATAGGAATACACATCATTTTGGGCAATAATTCTAGTCCAAAAATCTGGCAATTAATGAACCAAATCAACCCAAACGACCCGGTTGAACCATGGTCCAACCATGGTCTAACCACTAGCTTAATAACCTAGTCGAACCATGGTCTAACCACTGGCTCGAATCAACAGTTCTAAGTGTGTGACCCTGTAGCCACTAATCACGTTGGCAATAATTGTAAACTCTCATTTATAATTATAAACAATGAGCGGTGTCTAGCAACACATCATTGCTACCCAAGTGACCAGATCAATTCTGATTCATTATGCCTCGAAAAATGTCATTATCCTTTCGTCCCACTATATCATAATCAAACACGAGACATGGAATGTGTCATTCTCGTATATGTTTAATCTAAGGTTTCTTGATCCTCGAGTTAACTGTGTAAAACAGATACAAATAATATCCCCATATCACTTAATCTGAGCATGGCCATGCATTTACAGTTCAACTCTATCAAGGGGCCCAACTGATAAGATACCTGTTATTTGGGTTGGACGAATTCCATCTTGATCATACAAAACCCACAACACATTATATCATATACCCAATGATTACTCTTAGGTCTACTCATTTACGAATGACCAAGAGTAATATCAAAGTATACGACTCACATGTTGGGAACCTTGATGATCTCAGGTCTAAGGACAATACATATAAGAACCACTAATGACAATATATAACAGTCCATGTAGTGTTCTTATGTCGGGTCGGTCTACTCCACAAGTTCTCTAACTTGTACCCGTATGTAGAATTCATATCTCATATAATTCTCAACATACGCTAGTCTTAATTTATTATTACAACCTATCCATAATAATAATCGACTAGGGACAATTCAAGAATATAAAATATTCTTAGGTTATAAATATGTGCAAGTATTTATCATAGATAAACATATTTATTAGAATAAAACCTTAATAAAAAATATATGACTTAAAAATCATCCAATGATTCGCTTTTGGGCATTACACTAACATTAACACATTACCTGCATCTAATTTTATTTCAAATTTTCGTAGAAATTCAGAATTGAAAAAAACCTTTTTCCTATTTTGTGTTTTATGGTAAAAGGAGTAGAAAAGAGGTAATTTTGGTGTGTATTTGATAAATAGGAAAAGTGAGGGTTCAAATTTGAGAGACAAGTTAGGAGTGTTTCTGGGTCAGAGAACATTCTAGAGGACGTGGAAAATAAGTAGAAATCGGATTAAAGAGGAAAAGTGCAAAAAAAGAAAACAAATGAAAACAGTACTCGGGTCCCGGCAGTCATGAAGATATGACCGTCAGGCCTGGGTGTCAAAGCGGAAGACCGCCAGCCCATGGCGGTCGTCAGGACATGACCGCCAGGGCTGGGCGGTCATCGCTTCCAGTTTCGAATTTTTTTCTCTTTTTTCCTCTTTTCTTCATCCTACCTCTTAACCATCAGCTCTAGGAGTTCAATCTTGACCCTAGGGTTAATAGGACGACCCTTCTTTTCAATTTACAATAAGCATAGATGCTTGGAGAAACTTTTCTTCTCTAAGCCTAGGGATCTTTGTTTGAGCTGTTATTCTGAAGCAATTTCGTGGAAAGGAGCAACAAAGGGTTGGCACCAAGTGGAGATCATAAGAAAAGCAAGAAGAAGGTGTTTGAAGGCCATTCCGATGGGGAAGAGGTGGTGATCCCAAGTAGAAATCCCAACTGTGTACAGTCTTTGTGAATCGGTGATATTTTTGTTGTTGACGTTGGTTTGCTGCGTTCTTAGAGTCTTTGGAAAGCTAAGAGGGAGACCTACAACTTTAATGTTGAAGCCAGAAGCTGATTCGACCGTTTTCTTTATTTAAATTGTGGTTGAATTTGACATAAAATTGAGCTAAGGTGTAGAAGAAGAGTCGGGTTAGCAAACACTCAATCGCAAGGAGCTAGAGGAAGGCTACAAGAGGTAACACTAAACCTTGATCTTTGTTTGTTGTTGATGTGATGCTACTGCTACTAATGCTTTGATCGTTGGATGAGGCTTTGTACGAACTACGTGAACTTTGAACCCAGTTGCCGGGGTACGTAGGCCGATTCTAGTGCTGGAATCTCAAGCTCAATTATGTTTTACTTTCTGTTTTATTTTTTGATTTTTTGTTTTTTTTTGTTTTATTGTTGTTTTGATGGCTTACAAGAGTTCTCCAATTGCACACGATTTTTCCCCAACACAGATGGGTGCCTAACACCTTCGCATCTGTGACGAACCCCCGAATCTAACATCTCTGGTTCGTTATGACCTGTTGCCTTATGAAGTTGATGATCCTTAAGAAAGGTTTTTCCCTAAATTTTTCCAAGTAATAAAATTCGGATAGCGACTTCTTTGATGTTGGATGTTGGATGATACAAAAGTGTAGGATTAAGGTGAGGGAGTATAATTAATTTTGACCAGGTCCACACATCCCGACAAAAAAAAAGTAAAACTGGCATTCATCAAAAGATGCAGCCACCCATGACCCGGATATCCTGCTTAAGGTACAGAGACTTATATCGTGTATTATAGTAATATCATTGATTGTTGATGCTTGTGTTTTGGTGATAGGGAATATGTATTCAAGAAAGATTGTAAAAGAGGTGTCAAATCAAGTAAAAATTGGTGTTAAATGGANATTTACAGTTCAACTCTATCAAGGGGCCCAACTGATAAGATACCTGTTATTTGGGTTGGACAAATTCCATCTTGATCATACAAAACCCACAACACATTATATCATATACCCAATGATTACTCTTAGGTCTACTCATTTACGAATGACCAAGAGTAATATCAAAGTATACGACTCACATGTTGGGAACCTTGATGATCTCAGGTCTAAGGACAATACATATAAGAACCACTAATGACAATATATAACAGTCCATGTAGTGTTCTTATGTCGGGTCGGTCTACTCCACAAGTTCTCTAACTTGTACCCGTATGTAGAATTCATATCTCATATAATTCTCAACATACGCTAGTCTTAATTTATTATTACAACCTATCCATAATAATAATCGACTAGGGACAATTCAAGAATATAAAATATTCTTAGATTATAAATATGTGCAAGTATTTATCATAGATAAACATATTTATTAGAATAAAACCTTAATAAAAAATATATGACTTAAAAATCATCCAATGATTCGCTTTTGGGCATTACACTAACATTAACACATTACCTGCATCTAATTTTATTTCAATTTTTCGTAGAAATTCAGAATTGAAATAAACCTTTTTCCTATTTTGTGTTTTATGGTAAAAGGAGTAGAAAAGAGGTAATTTTGGTGTGTATTTGATAAATAGGAAAAATGAGGGTTCAAATTTGAGAGACAAGTTAGGAGTGTTTCTGGGTCAGAGAACATTCTAGAGGACGTGGAAAATAAGTAGAAATCGGATTAAAGAGGAAAAGTGCAAAAAAAGAAAACAAATGAAAACTGTACTCGGGTCCCGGCAGTCATGAAGATATGACCGTCAGGCCTGGGTGTCAAAGCGGAAGACCGCCAGCCCATGGCGGTCGTCAGGACATGACCGCCAGGGCTGGGCGGTCATCGCTTCCAGTTTCGAATTTTTTTTTCTCTTTTTTCCTCTTTTCTTGATCCTACCTCTTAACCATCAGCTCTAGGAGTTCAATCTTGACCCTAGGGTTAATAGGACGACCCTTCTTTTCTATTTACAATAAGCATAGATGCTTGGAGAAACTTTTCTTCTCTAAGCCTAGGGATCTTTGTTTGAGCTGTTATTCTGAAGCAATTTCGTAGAAAGGAGCAACAAAGGGTTGGCACCAAGTGGAGATCATAAGAAAAGCAAGAAGAAGGTGTTTGAAGGCCATTCCGATGGGGAAGAGGTGGTGATCCCAAGTAGAAATCCCAACTGTGTACAGTCTTTGTGAATCGGTGATATTTTTGTTGTTGACGTTGGTTTGCTGCGTTCTTAGAGTCTTTGGAAAGCTAAGAGGCTTTACTGTTGAAGCCAGAAGCTGATTCGACCGTTTTCTTTATTTAAATTGTGGTTGAATTTGACATAAAATTGAGCTAAGGTGTAGAAGAAGAGTCGGGTTAGCAAACACTCAATCGCAAGGAGCTAGAGGAAGGCTACAAGAGGTAACACTAAACCTTCATCTTTGTTTGTTGTTGATGTGATGCTACTGCTACTAATGCTTTGATCGTTGGATGAGGCTTTGTACGAACTACGTGAACTTTGAACCCAGTTGCCGGGGTACGTAGGCCGATTCTAGTGCTGGAATCTCAAGCTCAATTATGTTTTACTTTCTGTTTTATTTTTTGATTTTTTGTTTTTTTTTTGTTTTATTGTTGTTTTGATGGCTTACAAGAGTTCTCCAATTGCACACGATTTTTCCCCAACACAGATGGGTGCCTAACACCTTCACATCTGTGACGAACCCCCGAATCTAACATCTCTGGTTCGTTATGACCTGTTGCCTTATGAAGTTGATGATCCTTAAGAAAGGTTTTTCCCTAAATTTTTCCAAGTAATAAAATTCGGAAAGCGACTTCTTTGATGTTGGATGTTGGATGATACAAAAGTGTAGGATTAAGGTGAGGGGGTATAATTAATTTTGACCAGGTCCACACATCCCGACAAAAAAAAGTAAAACTGGCATTCATCAAAAGATGCAGCCACCCATGACCCGGATATCCTGCTTAAGGTACAGAGACTTATATCGTGTATTATAGTAATATCATTGATTGTTGATGCTTGTGTTTTGGTGATAGGGAATATGTATTCAAGAAAGATTGTAAAAGAGGTGTCAAATCAAGTAAAAATTGGTGTTAAATGGATTCTGCCTAAAGTTGACCGTGCCTTGTTTGTGTGGGTTAATGTTTTTGGGGTTAATATATATTTAAACTGTTTACCCAGTATTGTTTGAGAATCACTAAATCCATTTCATCCACCTCCCAAAGTGGCTTTTTGAAATCAAACCGGTCAATAAATCCATACAACAAAGGATTGGAAAGAAAGTAAAAATTTGATAAAAAATTAAGAGCAAAAATGTGTGTTGTATTGAAGTATATATTGCGTGTTTTTTGTTTGACAAAAGTACTAAATTTGCAAAAATAATATCAAAAGCACACTAGCTAGTAGAAAAGAAAAACATGCAACGTTTACTACCAATTATGCTACAAATTTGTGTATAACAGCACTACGGATATAACAATAACTGTCCCAGGTCTCACCTCTCTCTCGATTTCTCTTTCTCTATCATTTTGCTGGAGAAAGAAAGAAGTTTAAATCAATAAGTAGGCAAACAAAAACGCATCCATGGCCTCAACTTAAGGCAATACGGCTCCACTTGTATGGGATTGAAAGGGCAAAGCTTTTGCTTTACAAAAATGTTTTAGTTTGGAAAGCTAACTTGCTATCATTTTATTTGCCAAGTTAAGAACGAAAGATTTTCATTAAAAAAAAGATTTTAAAAACCATTAAAAAAGAAAAAAATGGGAAAGCAAATAGGAGAGCAATCAAAGTGTACCACTAGCATTTATGTAGAGAATACTTATTTTAATTGTGTTGCAGGATGGACTTTCCATTTTTCCTTACCTTTCACTCCCACCTTATTATGCATTATAAAGTTGGCACAATACTTTATTTTATACACCAATTTGTATGTTTTGATCATTCTGATACTCGAATTTGTCATTGGATAAATTTTAATATATGAGCTTTTATAAATGGATGAACTTAATGTATGAATTTTTACAATTGGGTCAATTTAATACATCAGTTTTAAAATTTGGATTAATTTAGTTGTAGTGGTAGAAGGGGAAAACTTTCTCCCAAATCCTAAACCTTTCGGGTATTTATAACTAAGTCCAATATCTATAAAAAACTCCACTTGAGTCATAATTCTTTATTAGTTATAGCAAACAATTCATAAACCTAATTTCTATCAAGGCATTTCGTTAAATCTAAATTTTTAAGGGGATTAGTTACATTTTAGACCCTCAAATTTTAGATTCAAAGCAAAAAAAAAAAAATCCACAAATAAAAAAATAGAAATGAAAATCCCGTAATTTTTTTTAAAAAAAGAAATACTAAACCTTAAACCATAAAAAAGTTAAAATTTAAAATTATAAAAATTTTAAAATCTGTAAACTATAAATTATAAAATTTTAAAAGTGCTAAATTCTAAACCCTAAAATGCTAAATTCTAGTTCTTAAAATTTAAACCATAAACCCTAAAAACTTAAAATCTAAAAACCTAAAGTCCTAATTCCTACTCCCTAAAACCTTAAAACTGTAAACCTTAAACCCTAAAATCCTAAACTCTAAACTCTAAACCCTAAACCCTAAGAAAAACACTGGGATCTCCATTCAAGAACCAACTGCTGAGGTGGTTGCAAAGAAACCAACCCCAAAACCAATGTCCAAGGCTGAAGGAAAGAGAAAGGTTGGTGAACTCGAGCCAGAACCTGAACCAGAGCCCGAAGATGAATTTTATAATGAATCAGAGTCTAAGGATGGTGAGTTTGAAGCAGAGTCATCTGATGATAGAGAGGCTTCAAAGAAGAGGAAAAGAACTGATGATTCTAACAATGACTCGGACTTTGCTGGTGACAATGATGATGATAATGATGTTGATGATGGAGAGGAAGCAGACCAAGAAGAGACCAAGAAGATGATAAAGAAACTCCTGCCAAACCACCAAAGAATAAAGCGAAAGCAGACACTAAATCTGCTGAAAAAAAGCGCAAAGTGAAAAACTCTTCCTTTTATCCATCACATACAGTGGTAATGGAAGACTTGGACGCGCTTGGTGTGTCACAAATTCTGAAGAAAGTTCAACTTGGCTATATGGAAACTCTCAAAGCCAAGGCATACAAGACAGTGACAAAGGAGTTCTACAAGAATCTGAAATCAGCTACAAATGCTTCAGGTGCCACCAAGTCCATCACAGCCAGCATCAAAGAGAAAATGGTGAAGATCACTGTTGATGACATCAATGAAGTGCTTAAGCTCAAGCCTGGAAAGCTCAAGGTCGTATATGACTATGAGAAGCATCACAAGGAGGCTCCCACTGATACTGAAGCCAACAAAATTCTTTTTGGGTCTTCTAATCGAAGGGGCAAATACAGAACCCTGTCACCTCAGCATCGAGTCCTTATGTAGAAGCACACCAGGGTGGTTTTACCTGGACCATACCATCGAACCACCAGCAAACTCTGTGATCAGTGGACTTTGACCACCATCCTGAAAAGGACCCCCAATTGTTATGGGAGTCTTATCCTGCATCATGTGGCCACATGCAAGGTGCAAGGCCTTGGAGGTTTAATCACTCTTCTAGCCCGCAAAATTTTCCCAAACTTCTTCTGATATGGACAAACTTGTCATCCCTGTCCAAATCAGTGCTCAGACACTGTCCAAAATGTATATCAAGCCTGATGCCGAAGGGAAATTTAGTGTAGTGAAGAAGACCAAGGGGAAGGTATCTCAAAAAGATGATCTGATTGTTCGGATAGCTGCACTTGAGGATACCTTAGAGGAAATCCAGGAGCAGATCACTGATTTTTTAGATAAATTGATGGATTTTCTGGACCAGATTACCTCTCTTCTTGCTGAGTCTGATATTGATGATGAGTGATGCACTCAACTGCCTGATGCCCCTAGGACATGGATTTGCATTTTGAGTACTTCATGATTTCATGCATGGTTCCTTTTTGGGTTTTATGTTGTTTTATCGTTGGTTTTTATGTTGATTTTCATCATGGTGTGTTGTTTAGTTCTGAACTTTGTTAGGCTATTCTTCTCGGTTCTTTGGTTCTGTGATCAGGATGTTATCTTATACTATCCTATGTTCACTGTTTGAATATTCATCTTATGCTTCTATTGCACTAATCTTGTCTATTATTCTACCCTTTACTCTTACTCTTTTTGTTGATGCCAGAAGGGGGAGAAAAATTTGGATTGGATTATGATTTATAATCAATTATTTCTTGTTACGCTATACTCTGTTAAATATTATTTGCAAGAAGCTGTTATTCTAAGGGGGAGTATTTTGGCTAAGCAGGCTAGCCAATGCTGCTTATACCACAAAAATATTTGATATACGGGGGAACAACAATGCAGGGGGAGTATGCTTACATGTAGTGACATCTTAAATAGCCCTGATTTTTGTAAAAATCAACACAATCTTTGTCATCATAAAAAATAGGGAGATTGATGACCTAAACATGGGCTTAATAGGGATTATTAATGACTAATCATGTTTAGTGAAGAATTATATATTTATTATAATGATTAATAAACTTGGTTAGATGTTTGCATATATTTGTATTGATTAACATGCAGCGTGGTTCCTTACAAAAACCACACAAAAATCACAGGCTTGGTTTTTGGAAGAAACCATACCTAGCCGTCAACATCATTGTGGTCCTGCTGCAAGTGGCTGGTGGCCCAGGTTGTCCTCACAGCATTAAACTCCAACCCCCAACAACTTCAACGGGCAGAGAAAGTGGTCCATGGCAGAGAAAAAGACCTGCAACACTTATGTGTCACCTCCAATCTAAATTATCAAAGGTGGCCCACACTTGTGGTCCCGAATTGCTACAAATGGAATGTTTTTAAGTAATTGAGCTGTAAGGAGAGTGGACTTCCAGAAATGAATCCAACACCAGCTAGTGGACTACGGAGTCAACTCTGAAGAACTATTTATAGTTCAGAGCCGTTGGATGATGAGCTGATTGGTACTTTAGAGCCGTTGGATGAAGATCTTTCTACCTACTCCCACTTACTCAAGCTCTATATAAGAAAGGGGATTGCTTCTTGGAAAAGTATCCCAGCCAATTGAAAATTGCTTTGAAGTCTACAACTGTGGTTACAACCTGAGATATTTGTTCAGCTTACACTTGTGCTTATTCTTATTCTCCAAGTTGTTTCAAAGGGTAGCGTTTTTAGGTAAGACTTGGTGTAGTTTTGCTAGGATCTCAAATCTAGGATTAGATTTGGGGAAAGGTTAGTGTTTAGCCTGGGAAAAACTTATAAAGGTTAGATCTTAGCCTACAAAAGCTTATTTTCTTGTAAAGATTAGAGTTTAGCCTGCAAAAGCTTGGTTTCTATAATAGGTTAAGCTGATCCCGCAAAAGCCTAAGTTAATGAGAGTTTGAAATCCTAAAGGAATAGCCTTTAGGTAGTGGAGGTACCTGGTGAGTGGGAACCACTATAAATCACTATGTCATCCTCTCTTGCTTCTGCTCTTTTATATTTCTACTTGTGTGCACTATCTGTTTTGGGAGTGAGTGGTTTGTGCAGAAATCATCTGGTTTCTACGAAACCCAAAATCGTGGGATGGGTGTGTGATTGGACCAGAAGTCAAATGCTGGTCTCTGGACATCTAGAGGTATGGTCCTTAGACTTGCCCTGGGTGTCCAATATCAAGGAGAGTGGTCTTTGGGTCCTTGGAGATCAAGAACAAATGGTTTTGATATTTGGGCAGGTCTTGCTGGTTGTCGGATATCTGCTGGTGTTGGTGTCTGGATGGGTGATTCTTGGGCCATGGGAGATCGGGTGATTCTGGGCCCGTGGGAGATCGAGTGATTTTTTTAGACTTGAAAAATATTTTTCAAGTTCAAAATTGCGGTTTGACGTTGTCTTATTTCAGAAGATTTGAGTTTGGAGGGTTTTGAATTACTTATTTTTATCCTAGAAGATTCGATGACGATTTATCTTTAACAGAATTGAATTTTAGAGTAATCTTATTCATTTGAATTTTTAATGGTTTTAGCTTATCTATTGATTGTTAACAGTTTATGTATAAGGCCGTCAACCATTCTTGTAACACATTCTAACACCAAAATCAATCAAACTACAGTTATTCAGTACAATTTATCTTTATTTTACTTACCTATACTTTAGTGTAGTTTTATCAAATTTCATTATGTTCTACTAGTGTAACTTAGAATAGGCTGCAAAAAACCTAAACCCGATCTAAGGATGGGCAACACTGTCCGTTCGTTCCTTCAGCGGTCGGATCCGGTAGCAGAGGGTTGCTTGCTGTTCAGTTAGTGAACAGTATTTAGCACGTCCGATGGGACCTCATTCGCCACCCTCTTATGATGAGTGACTTGGTTACTAATATTAGTGGTTTCATATGCTTGGCGCAAATTCTCAACTCCGCAACATTCTTGATTCTAACCAACAATTGAGAGAAATGTTGCAGAACCCTGAAATTCTTCGCCAATTAACTTCTCCCGAGTCAGTGCAGGTGTAAGACTTCTTCCAGTCTCAACCCATAGCGATATATACGAATATAAATGTGAATTATTGTTCTCTGGATGCAAATGAATCATTAAAGTTGTCTGCTTATTAGGCCTTTAATGGGATTTTGCTTGTTTGTAGCAGTTGATGATCTAATGTAATTACTTAGTAGCAACAATGGGCTTAAGTTCACGCACTTGAACCGAAAGAGAATGCTTTATGATTTTGGTGCTAAGATTTGACATATATTTCTGCCATTGTCTTCCCTTCAGAAACTTCTATCTTTCTAGCAGGCACTTCTATCTCAGCTGGGTCGGCAGCAGTCAACCCAGTAAGTACTGCCAATAGCTTATTCATTTTGTTTCTTAACTTTTTTTTTTTGTTTTAATGACCACGAAAATCATTTTTAAACTATCAGAAATTGCCATAAGCTTTTCAATTCCAAATTTTGTAGTTAAGTTGTCTACGTAAATGCTTATGTTGATCAATTGTCACTAGTGGTTGTCTTTTTCGTTGACCACATGCTTCCTCTCTTGTAGGGAACCTGGTCAGATTGGCACAAGCACAGGTATTATGACCTGATTTGCTGCTGTTATGTTTTTACAAGTGCTACACTTCTATTTTACGTTTAAATTTCTAATTTGATTCATATGATTCAAATTTCTAATGCTAGGATTTGATCCCTGTGTTGCCCCCTGAATTCGTAGATTCAACCCTATGTTGCGTTTTCGTTATTTTTCATCCCTGTGCGTTTCTATTTTCGTTACTTTTGCTTTGAGTCGCCGGATTCCGTTAGTTGGTACTGACGTGGCGTGCTTTCTGGTGCCACATCAACATCTGTGGGACCCGCGTGTCAGGTCAAGCCTTCAAACCGGAACGGCTCGATCCGACTGGTTCCCCCATCTAAAAGTCCCGTCCAATCAAACCAAAATACAAAATAAAAGAAATAACTAAAAAAAGAAATAAAAATTCAGTAAAATAATTAAAATAAAAATTTTAAAAAAAACAAGACAGAAATATATTAAAATAGAAATAATCATTTTTTTATTCTTTCCCAATTTCTTTTTTCTATTTCTTATTATCTTTTCTTTTTTCAAAAATTTTAATTCATTAATTACAAAATTTTATAAATTTTAGGAAGAAACTAATTATGAGAGGAAGGGAAATTAATTATAGAGTTATAAACAAATTTTTTTTAAAAAATTTTCTTTTAGTTTTTTTCCCTTCTCTTCCTCCCTCACTCCCGATCTAGAACACGCTCTCCCTCGGCACTCTCTCCCTCTTCCTCATCTTCTTCCTCCCCCACCACTTCTTTTCTTTCACTGATTCTCTCTCCTCTGTCCGTCATCGCCGCCACCAGTTCACCCTCTGCCTCTCCTCGCAGTTGGGCCGTCATGGTTGTCGTGTGGGTAAGTTGCAGGAATCGGCCCTCTTTCTCCTTCCTCACGCGCTCAACGCCGCCATCATCCTTTCCTCCTCGCCGTCTCTATCTCCTTCCTCCGCACTCGCAAGCGTCGCCGCCAGTGGAAGCCGGACACGACACCATTAAAGCGCCACTATCCTCTGTTCACTCTCGCCTCGATCCACCACCGACCGCCAGTGGCAGCGCCTCCATCGCCAGCATCAAGAGCCGTCGCTCTTGGTGTCACCGATTCCAGCAAGCTCAACAGTCGTTGTTGGAAGTCACTTTACCAATTGTAGAAATAAAAATTGTTTCCAGTTTCCATCCCCCAAAATCAGTCGTGGGTGTTGGTTTTGTGGGTGGTTGACACCGTCGTTTGGTGGAGCTCCGGACATCGGCAGATGGCAGCGATGGCAGTTGGTTGGATTGCTGTGGTGATGACCGGTTGGTGGTGGAGTTTGGGCAGGGACGGTGACGAGGAGGAGGAAGGGACGACAGTGGGGAGGGAGGAGGAGGAGGAGGAGTTGTAGAGAGGAATTAAAATTTATGGAAAAGAGAAAAAAATAATTAAAATTTGTGGAAAAAAAGAATTTGTGGGGTTCTTAATTTATCCTTTAATCTGGGGTGGAATTAAAGAGTGTTGACAATTTGTAATTAGCATTAAAATTTTGGTTAAAATAAAAGATAATGAAGAAAAGGAAAAAAGGAATTGGGAAAAATAATAAAGAAAAAGATTATTTCTATTTTAATAGATTTTTGTTTTGTTTTTAAAATGATTATTTCTATTTTAACAGAATTCTATTTCTTTTTTTCTTTTATTTATTTATTTTATTATGCATTCTGATTTTGGAAAAAGAATAAAAAAATAACTTTTTTTATTTATTGATGTATTTTATTTTTTTTTAAAAGATTTCTATTTTAAAATTTTTAATGAATTTCTATTTCCATTTTTTAATTATTTCATTTGTTGTGCATTTTGGTTTGGTTGGAAGGGTCTTTTAGATGGGGGAACCAGTCCGGTCGAGCCGTTCCTGTTTGTTGGCTTGACCTGACACGCGGGTCCCATAAATGCTAATGTGGCACCAGAAAGCATGCCACGTCAGCACTAACTGCCAGAATCCGGCGACTCAAACAAAAGTAACGAAAATAGAAACACACAGGGATCAAAAATAACGATAACGCAACACGGGACTGAATCTTCGAATCCAGGGGGCAACACAGGGATCAAACGTAGCATTAATCCATTGTCACTAGTGGTTGTTTTTCATTGAACACATGCTTCCTCTCTTGTAGGGAACCTGGTAGACTGGCACAAGCACAGGTATTATGACCTGATTTGCTGCTGTTATGTTTTTACAAGTGCTACACTTCTATTTTACGTTTAAATTTCTAATTTGATTCATATGATTCAAACTGTCTCTGTTCATCAGCCAAAAAGGCGTCACCTACGTTTTAACTAATGATATGATTTCATGTCTTTGTCCAGCATGTGATACTATGCACATGACATTCCGATAAATCTAGTTAATTGACGTCTTTTTTGTATGTGGCATTTTTATCTGACGTCTAACTGTCTAAAATGTAATTGCAGGAACGCCCAATAACATGGGACTGGAGATGCTGAAGAACATGTTTGGTGGACTTGGGGCCGGCCGTGTGGTTGTTCCTAACAGATCAAATGGTTGCTGCATTCAAATGATGGTTACGACTCATTCGGATGCAACTCAGATGATGGTTACGATGCAATGGACTTCTGTTTTTGCCAATTAATTTTTTTTGGTTCCCCATCTGGTATCCGGCGCTTTGCCCCGACTCATTCGGATCCGACACGCATCACCAACCTCGGTATGGTGGGTGGGTCTTCCAATGAGAATTTTCTGCATAGACGAGGATTCGAATCCGATAGCATGCTTAAGCGGAACCAAGTCGCTTACCACTTTGACCAACCCACATTGGTTGTTTTTTTCCAAATTATTAATTAATTAATCTAATATCGTGCAAGTAATTATAAGTTCAGAAGTGCTACTAGAACTTTTAATTTTATTTTTTAGTAAAATTAATGTATAGAAAAGGAATTTAATGATAATTTTTTTACATTATCTGATACATTTGATCCGCTACTGTGCCTTTTTTTCATACATCATATATATAAGTACAATAATAACTGATTAAGTTACAAATACAATATTTATACTCATCTCATTCTCATGCATTTACAAAAAGAACTTTCACATTCAATTTAGAATTTCGGCCAAGTTTTCCTATTGTAACATATATGTATCATCAAATTGTTCCATTTTTTAAAATTTGAAAAATTTTAAATAAATTTGATATTAGTTGTTAATGGATACTTATTTGACATTTACAAGATGTTCTGAATTTTTTTTAACTATATGATGTCAAATATATACACTTTTGTTAAATGTTTAATTTGAATGTTGACATTAGTTGATTAATAGAATATTTTTTTTAATACTGTATGTAAGAGTTTAATTTCAATTCGTCTTTTTATATATGTATATAAAGACAACAATAAGTAGTTAAAGTATAAATATAAATTTTACTAGATAACTTAGGTTTAGTTTACTTACTTGATTGCATTTGGATGAAATAAAATTTATTATATCTGAATTTGGATGAGATGAGACTATTTGAGGTCACTACCATTGCATTAGGGCAAAGATTACTTCAATTTAGACATAGTGTATATTTGAATT
Organism: Turnera subulata; assembly: GCA_028386065.3. Taxonomy (NCBI): domain Eukaryota; kingdom Viridiplantae; phylum Streptophyta; class Magnoliopsida; order Malpighiales; family Passifloraceae; genus Turnera; species Turnera subulata. The sequence continues at coordinate 24,894 of JAKUCV010002079.1, read as the reverse complement.
TAATTTTAATTTTTCTTTTTATATATGTGCAATAGATATAGGACAAATAGCAACTTTACCACATGTTGGCCTAAACATGGATTAGTTACTCTATTAAGTTTAATTAGTAAACTAACCATGTTTAGTAATGGTTTAAACTTAATTTTGATGATTAACAAAACACTTGATGAATGCCATGGATATATTGTGTTGATTAGGTATACAGAAGGACGCATGGTTTCAAGGAAACCATAAGGATATGCTTGACGTATAGTTTGGAACAAACCATATGAACACGAGCTGTCATTATCACACTTTTTCTACAACTTGCGAGTGGTCCGGAGTGGAGAACAAGCAAGAGAAAATGCTCAGAAAAATAAAAAAAAAAACGTTCTCTCTCAACTCCCACTTCTCTTAATGATGATGGTCCAAACTTTCCTTATATAGTAATACTTTACAATCAAGGAGTTAAAAAGTTGTTGTGGTCCCAATCCTAACCGTAAGTGAACTGAAGTGAGCTGAAGTGAACTTTAGGATTCAATAAGTCATTGGAAGACATTCTCCCCACACCTTAGAGCTGTGAAAGAGGATTCGAAACACCTCTGAATCTACCCCAGCTATTTGAGCAATTCTGAGTTTAAATTTTGAGATTACACTTGTGGTTTCTAATCTAGTTTGATTATTATAATCCAATTCGTTGAAAAGGTAGCTTGTAAGCAAGACTTGGTTTAGTTTTGTTGGGAACTCAAGTCTAGGAAAGGTTTGAGCTTAACCTGTGAAAAGCTTGTAAAGGTCTGAGCTTAGCCTAGAAAAGCTTGTGAATTGTAAAGATTAAGGTTGAAACCGCAAAAACCTAAAGGAGGGTTCTTTAGGTAGTGGAGGTACCTGGCTAGGGGGAACCACTCTAAAATCACTTGTCTTCACTTCTCTTCCCTACCTCACATATGTTCTTTATTCGAATCTCGCTACTGCAATCCAGTACGTGGTTTCAACATACATCATATCTGAGTTTAAATAAAAAAAATTAAAGCCTAATTAACCCTTCCCCTCTTAGGCACATTTGGGCCTATAGTATATTTAGTTTACCTGGGTGGATAGACTAAAAAAGTTATACTCAATGATTATATTTAGTTTTTTTTTTTATCTAGTGATGATTTATCATGTGTTGGAGTTTATTCAATTGTATTATTTGAGGTTACTCTCATTCTACCACGAAATTAGGACAAAGATTAATTTGAATATTTCTTTACATGCATTAGGTATCCATGCATACAAGATTCCAATTTAAATTTTTCCTTTTTCATCAGCATATAAATAAAACAATAACTAATTGAAGTATAAATGAGTAAATAGTTTTTTACATCCTTATACTTTATCGATCTTGCATTTGTTGTCCCTTTTTATTTAATTTCACTCATTATGTCCCTGGACTTACAATTTACCGGGCCACCCTATCCTTTTTACACCTTATAACTGGTCGATTGTCTTGATGCTGACACCTGTCACATGACCCCTTAGGCTGTCCATTTTTTATTTTTTCCCCATTTTTTCTAATTTTATTTTTAAAAATAGTTTTTTTAAAAAACAAATAAATTTTTTAGATAAAGTTAATGATGTTGGGACCTACACATAAACACTAGTTGCAATTTCACCACAGACTATCACGTAACCACCAACCAACGATAATTCAAGCTTACTAATTGTAATATAAAATAAACCAATTAATTACGTTAAAAAAGTTAACTAATTAGTCTCACTGAATAAACAGGCCCAATTGAAACGAACCCAACCACCATCACGCCTCCATCTTCCTCTCAATTATTCTTCCTGATTCTTTCAATTCCCCTAAAATTATTCTTCCTATCACTCACATGTATCTCCCCCATCGAAGCCACCTCTCCTTCATCTTCCCTATATCTTTTTCATTTTGCCTATGTTCCATCTGAGTTTAAGAAAAAGTTTTAGATTCAAAGGAACAGAACTTTCACCATAAACAGGCAACCAAAGCAACAAGAAGCACCAATCGCCGCCATTTCCTCATCCCTCCCTCTCTCCCTCATGCCTTCTTCTTAGCCCCCACATCCTCGGCGTCATAATCTATCCGCAGATGTTGTGCTCCAGTTATCCCACTAGTATTGTGCTCCTGTTGGAAACAAGAGTTTTTTCTTTTCTTTCTTTTTTTCTGGGTTTTTGCTGGGATTGGGTTTTTTTTGATCGATCTGGGATTGGATTTTGTGAGAAAGGTTAGGGTGTTGTTGTTATTAACACAAAGAAAAGGGTTGGAAACAAGAGTTTCTTTCTTTTCTTTTTTTTTTTCTAGGTTTTTGCTGTGTATTGAATTTTTTTGGTCAAGGGATTGGATAACGCCAAGAAAAAGAAAAGGGCTGGAAACAAGAGTTTCTTTTTCTCTTTCTTTCTCTTTTTTTGGGTTTTTGCTGGAATTGTATTTTTTTTCTGTTCGATCTGGGATTTGGTTTTGTGAGAAGGGTTGGGTGTTTCTTGGGAGTAATGGTGTGATAATTATGGGAGAAAAGGGTCAATTTATAGTTTATTTTTTGGTGCTAAGAAAAAGTAATGAAAATCGTAGAAATTATCTTATTTAATTTAATAACGTATTTAGAAATTAAATTAGGAAGAAAGAAAAGGGGAAAACAGAATATAAAGGGCATTGTGCGGGCCCCATGGTACACGTGTCATCACCACATCTTTCAACCGGCTGTAGGGAGTAAAATGGATAAGGTGACCCTGCTAAATTGTAAGTTTAGGGACACAATTAGCGAAATTAAATGAAGAGGGACAACAAATGCAAAATCAACAAAATAAAAGGACATAAAAAACTTTTTTACCAAGTATAAATAGAAGCTTAGGGCTGGAAAATAAGCATGGATAGAAGTTTTATTCAATTTGTCAAAGTTGGTTTTTTTTTTTATATTGTGATAATATATCAAGTGTTAAATTTTAAGCTATTGCATTATTTGATGTTGATGCCATTGTGGTAAAAAAAAAAATTGCTGCCGTTGCATTATGAAATTACAATAAAGCTTATTTTTAAGCTTTCTTATATGCTGTAGATACCTTATGTACAAGAATCCAATTTCATTTTTTTTTTCTACCAGAATATAAAGAAAATAATAACTAGTCAAAAGTTTTATTCTATGATTTAGATTTTGTTTCTAATTTTGTGATAATTTGTTATGTGATGAAATTTATTCGATAATATTAGTTGAGGTTGTTGCCATTGTATCACAAAAGAACGACCAAGAATATTTTCAAGTTTTCTTTCGATGCATTAGAAACCATGTATACAAGAATATAGCTTTGAATTTTCTTTTAATAAAAGCATATAAAGAAAAGGTAACAAAATAAAGTATAGATAGATGTTTTATTCAACAATTCTAATTTAATTTTCCTATTTTGTCATTATGTGTTGAACTTAATATGATGGCATTAGTTGAGGTTGTAACTAGGGGTGAGCATTTGGAAATTTTAATTGGAGCATCAAAACTTTAATTTGAAATTTAGAATCCATAAAGTTTCAAAATCCATGACCATACCACATTCCAGAAATCCCTTATCCCAAAAACCAAATTTTTGAATTTCTGTTGAAAATTTACAGTTAGTTTCATATTTTGTTAGCAATTAATTCATTCAATCCAATACCATAATATTATGTCTATTGGCCTAAACCTAATCATGCAATTAGTGGCATGATTAGTGTTAATCTTTGTTTAATCATGTTTAATTCTTATTGTAATTTGGTTTTGATGATTAGCAAACTTTTCTTAAAACTTTTATGTGACCTCTTGTGTTGATTGAATGCTAAGTTAGGTAGGCAGGATTTGGTTTGACTTATGACCAAATGTTAGGAAGGTTTGGCTTCTGTATGCATTATCCAATATTGTCATGATTAACTTTTTGTTGGAGTAGCTTTTTGACAAGTTGGCCAAATAAATATCAACCACCTCATGTAGTGTTTTTGAGAAAAAGAGTTTGGAGTCATCGTCTTCCTTTTATGCACTCATCAACATTTTGTGGTCTATATATATTAGTTTTAAAAACCATTTTGAATCAAAGGAGCTAAAAGGATAGACAGTACAAGAATTGGGAGCAACACAATATGAGTTCAGATTGGAAGAGAATTAAATCAATTCTTACCCATTTAGTCAGTGTGAGAGAGAATCCTCCTCCTTAAAATCTACATAAAGAGGTCTAAAACCTCTCTTACGGTTTATTGAAAGATTCAATATTTAAAATTGAGCTTAAGTAGTGGTTTTATTTATGTACTTTATCTTGTAACTCTTCTCGAGTTAATCACTTTAAAGGTTTTGGATGGGTAGTTCTTAGGTAAGACTAGGTTAAGGCATTTTTGGTACTTGTATTGGGCTTCAACATTCAATTTGATCCTTATTTGAAATTCTAGGAGTTTTGGTCCTTGTACTTTGCAGTTTTTATTAAATTTGGTACTTCTGTGACAACACATCATCTGGGGGTCCCAATTTACCCAGGTACACCACTTCTAACCCGAATTCGCAAACCCTAAATGTATTTTTGATACATGTAGTCCGCTTTGTTACTATTTTTTTTGCTTGTACTGATTTTTCATGAATTTTGGTACCTGTATATCCAAGTTGTTATAAAATTTGGTAGTTTCGGTGGTCGGAGTGTCAACGGACACACTTGTCAATTTTTTGTAGAGACATATCATTTGTGGGTCCCATTTCACCCACGTTCCCCACCTTTAACATAATTCTGCAAAAAGATCTACCACGGCTATGATGGAATTTTGTTTCTTTTGGATTTTGATTCCCCTTTTCTTAAATAAAATTAACAAAATTGGGAACAAGTTGGGTTTTTTGAGGAATTGGGTTAAAGGTGGGAAACCCAGGTGAAGTGAGACCCACAAATAACTCGTCTCTGTAAAAACAGAAACGTATCTCCAAAGACATTTCGACCATTGAAAGTACCACATTTAATGAAAACTAGGATGTACATGTATCAAAATTAGTACGAGTACAAAAATTAATAGGGAACCAAGTACATGTACGAAAAATACCTATGATCCGACCTGTTTAGAAGTGGGCTAGGTCAGTTTTTCATGGATTCGGCTTAAAAGTGGAGTACACGGTTCGAGTGGGACCCACATATGGCATGTCCTCATAAAAAATGGACACGTGTCTCCCGCGACTCCCTCACTACCAGAAGTACCAAAGTTAATAAAAATTGCGAAGTACAGGTACTAAAATTCATAAAATTTTCAGCACGAGTACCAAATTTAAAATCGAGCCATGCCCGGGTACAAATACTAAAATATTTTTAATCCGTAATTCAGCCAATAAACAAACAAATGTAAAATTAATATCTACATTTCATAGTATAAAAATAATTCGGGATTTCAAGATTCCAAAATTTTTAAAATACATATCTAATCCAAACGTAAATAATAATTTACTTTTGTCTATACCGAATTATCTTATTTATTTGGACAATTTGGTACCGAATTTAATACTATTTAGAATTGGGATTCGAGTTTTTTTTGATTGATCGGAATCATTACTCACCCTTACTTGCTGCCATTCCATTACAAAATTACGATGAAGTTTATTTTTGCATGCATTTGATACTAGGTATAAGGGAATCCGATTTTGATTTTCCTTTTTGTATGAACATATAAAGAAAACAATAGCTAAAGTATGAATAGATGGTTTACTCAACGATTCAGATGTAGTTTTCTTATTTCATTATGATAAAGATAATTTTAAAACTTTTTTTAAGCATTAGATAATGCGTAATGTATAAATCGAAGGTTTACTCCACGATTCAGATATAGTTTCCTAATTTTATTACGATAAAGATAATTATAAAACTTTCTTTGTATGCATTAGAAACCGCGTAAAGCGTGTAATGTATAAATTGAAGGTTTACTCAATGATTCAGATATAGTGTCCTAATTTTATTACGACAAAGATAATTATAAAAATTTCTTTGTATGCATTAGAAACCGCGCAAAGTATAAATAGAATGTTTACTCGATGATTCAGATTAAGTTTCCTTATTTTATTATGATAAACATAATTTTTAAGTTTCTTTATATGCATTCAATACCGCATATAGTTTTACTCGATTATTTAGATTTAATTTCCTTATTTTGTGACAATTTATGAGATGGCATTGTTTGAGGTTGCTATCATTGCACCACAAAATTACAACCAAGATTATTTTCAAGTTTTCTTTATATGCATTGGATACGGGGTATACAATAATCCAATTTTACCTTTTCTTTTTCTATGAATAAATAGAAGTTTTATTCGGTAATTGAGATTTAGTTCCCTTATTGTGATAATTTATTACGTGTTAAAACTTTCTTTGTTTTTGTTGACATCACTATATATAGTGCTTATCGCTTTTCTTCAAACAAGAAACTAGCCTTAGGTGCCAAAGAGAATGTTTGCTTAGTGGATTGAGGTTCTATTACCATCCTTGTTAGGCTAAGAGTTTGAACCCCATCAACCATCTTTCTTAGCGAGTTGATTTTTAAGCATCATTTTAAATATTAGTTCAGCCTGTGGGCGGTGACCTTCAACTGAGAGAGTCTCCTCTCAACCTAAACTTTGTACAGAAAAGCTAGACTTAGTTTATATTGACAGCACTTCTCTTCACGCAAGAATACCAAACATCAATTCTCGTAGGTTCGTTCTCGATTTCTTCTCTATTCTCATTACTGTATAGTAGCAATTTCAGTTGCACTGTTTGCTTACAATTTCTTTATGATATGTTATGTCATAAGATACTTTAAAATATTATACAACTTCAATCATTATAATCAAATATATCAACCAAGTGAGATATATAGTAATGAGTTAGGATAACATTAGTAACTTGAAACTTCAAGACATTAGGTAATATGAGTTTTCTCCTTTTATAAGTCACTCATTTTGGCCTCTTTCTTTTCATATGTGTTAGTTACTCACTTATTAATACCCAACAATTAAACTGAGCCTCTCCTATCTGAATTATTATGGTTAATGGGGAGCCAAGCCTTTTTTGGATCAGAAATTTCTATGTGGATTAAATCCAAATTCAACCAATATTGAACTTGATATATATACGGCCCCACCGATTTGACTATTGGTCAAGATATAATAACCTAACATTTGCAAATGTTTTTAGTATTTGTCTAGGAAGTCTTCGCTACAACTCTTGATTATAGTAAATACTACAACAACACATGGCCTGGCCCTTGTACTCTCCATAAGTAATTGACTTTGAAGAAAATCTGAGGAGAATCACTTTTTAATGCCGAACTAAAGGTGTTAAAGGATGTTCACATGAAGAATTAAAGAGGAATAAATTTGTTCATAATGCCCAATAATTGCAACATTTTTTTTTCTAGAATACTTAATAATTGCGACACTCTTCAATAACGTTTAATTTGAGATACTGATGTCCCTAAGCATTAATGATTGCATTTGTTACATAAAACTGCAGTTGAGATCCATTCTAGAAACTACAAAGAAAAGTTATAGAGAACGATTTTTTTTTGTTTGTGTGTGTGTGTGATTTTGTGATTTTGCAATTTTGTTGCTTAATAGCTATGTTTCATTAGGGAGAACATGGTCCAAGCGAAGAAGAAAATGAAAGGAAAGACAAAGGCTGTCATCATGAGGCAGCAACAACGTGGTCGTTGTTCACAGCAGTTCAACGAACAGATGGCGATAACCTACCTCTACCTGGTAACATGGTTGTTTTGTGGTTTATGGCGGCGCAGTTTTAGTAGAATGTGAGAATGACAAAGCCGCTTATAATGTTTATACATACGACCACAATCCAGGCTGTTCTACGGTTAGGGTTAGGTCTCTCCTAGTAGCTTGTATTACTTTTACCCTATTTTATATCATAAGGTTTTTTTCTCCTAATATTTAGATAAGAAGACTTACCACGTAATTCCAGATAAGACAAGTAAACCTATCACATTTAACCTTTATTTCGTTGTATATTACCAATACCCACAGATTTTATTAATCACTATGCACATATGAAATAGCTGGTGTGATCTTTTCTTCCAAAATCATAACCAAATAGCAGATAAAAATCACACCAGCTATTTCACATGTGCATAGTGATTAATAAAAATCTGTGGGTATTGGTAGATATACAACGAATTATAGGTTAGAATGTGATAGGTTTAATTGTCTTATCTAGGATTACGTGGTAAGTCTTCTTTTCTTAAAATTAAGAGAAAAAACCTTAAGATATAAAATAGAGTAAAAATAAGGCAAGTTACTGGAAGAGACCTAACCTTAATGTAGAGGAGTGTCGATTATGGTCGTATATATAAAGATTATAAGCCGCTTTGTAATTTTTACATTCTACTAAAACTGCGCCCCCCAAACCACAAAACAACCCTTTACCATGAGTTTTAATGATCACTCTATACATTCAAACAAGAAGAGTAAGATGGTACAAATACAATGATTATTAGGGCTGATGGATTTGATCACTTATTGGATCATTGATTTACCAGACAACTTTTGGTGGGTTTTTGCTATGTATAATCTTTTATCTTTTATCAGACATGATAACCTTTTATTTTTTATCTGTGAGCTTGCAATGAGACTCGTCTAAAGATAAATATACTGTCGCATAAATTGGTTTTTTTCTCATTGCACTAGATCTGCAGTCTTTACATTCCTTGTCCTCTTAACTTTTGTAGCAGTTAAATGGTTGTAAAAGGATCTCTTGTTTTGATGCATTCCCATGAATACTTATAAAAGGCTTACTGATATTTTGTTGTTTGAACTTTGAACCTATTTTCTTGATTACCCAGTGAAGCTTTTTTCTTGTTCTATCAATTTTATCTGACTACATTCTAATGTTTCTTAACAGCCGATAGTTTGGAGGTTGAAGGTCTACTAGCCATTTGGATATTGCTCTCATGGCAAGTTTCAGGCTCGAGCGAAGCCCTCTCAAGTTGTTCCAACCAGTAATACTGCCTTCAAATCCATGTCAGGAAGCAACAACTGCATAGTAATTATCTGTAGATAGATACTGGCCTATAGCCAGTAAGTTTGATGGCAGTTAATAGGCAATTGTCATACACAGTTAGCAGCCCTAAACATTCTTAACCATTCCAAATGCTATCTGGGACTGATAATGATACTAAACCTTTTCCACCTTCCTACCATTTATCTCTGTATTGTTCTACAGCAATTTCAAAGTCAATAATACTATGTATTGAATTCTTTTTTGACTACATAATGTATTGAACTCGATACATTAACATCTTCATTGTGGTTTTGCATATTTTTTTACCAGATTGTGTTAAGGGTTGCATAATAGTAGTATTTTATTTTTTTTTGTATTTTGTGTTCCTGTTCTAATTACAGCCGAGCTTATCAAGGAATGGAGCTACTATCCTTTGCATTTCCGTTTTGTATTATGAAAGTCCCAGAGAAAGTAGAAAATATGGTCTATCCAAATGGGCTTGGTGTCACCACCAAAATAGAATGCTCCATTTAGATTTTGTGGATAGAAGTAAGTTGCGGTCTTTGTTTTCTCACTATATGCTCTCAAGCATGGTTTCGGGGACCAGGTGGACATGAGAGTTGAATTTTGCTGGGTTAGGCTTGTGAATAATGATATCCACAGTTTTGGCGGGAGAGTGACACCCTTCTGCGGTGCAAAAGTTATGGCACTCACGGATTCGAAGAAAAAAACAGGACACCTCTTCTTCTCCTTTAATTCCAAACACTGGTTTGATGTTCCCTCTAACTACATCCCCTTTTATTGTAAAAATGTCACCCTCGTATGAGAATCGGAGTATTTGATGCAAAGTAGAGGCTACAGCCCGGGCTTGGTGTATCCAAGGTCTCCCTAGAAGCAAATTGAAACTGGATGCTATATCGAGCACTTGGAATTCTACCATGAAAGGAGCAGGTCCCACAATCACTTCAAGTTTCACCGTTCCCAATACTGCTCTCCTAGCATTGTCTTATGCCCTAACCATTATCCGGGAAGCTAAGAAGTCCTCAACACCGAATCCTAGCAAGCTTGCAACTTTCAGGGGACAGACATTCAAAGCGAACCCATTGTCAATCAACACCAATGGAATATGGCTACCCATTGCGTGAATAGTGATGTACAGAGCCTCAACATATGCCCCCTTGTCCGGTATAGATCTTTGTCAGAGAAGGACACAAGATTGTCTGTACCTAGGAAGGCTATCATGTTGGCTAATTCCTCGGGTGCGGTGTCAATAGAAACATGGGCTTTGCCAAGAACTTGTAGGACTTTCTCACGGTGCAGGCGGGAGGACATCAACAATGCCCAAATCGAGACATTAGCTTGGGTTTTCTTCAATTGCTTGATCACTGCATCCTCTTCAGAATCCATCGGCACTAATGTCTCTTTGGATTCATCAAGTCGGAGGGGAGTCCGTTTAGCCAAACTCCCAAATCTAGTGATAACATCCACTTCCTCACATGAGTCTACGTACATGCTTAAGTCGTGGAGTAAACAGTCTAGCTCCTATTCAACTGATATGACATCAATCTCTCCATGCACAGGTAACGGATTTGTCCTAGTATTAGGCCTCTAAGGCAAGACTATCTCATTGCTTTCAATCAGATCTTGAATTTCATCGCAGAGCCGTGCGCAACTATCAGTAGTGTGCCCGGCCATTTGATGGAATTCACAATGTAAGTTCGGGTCTCCATTGATAGGCAAGTCGGGTCTTGGCGCGAATGGCTGCAACAAATTCTTCTCCATACACTGCTTAAGCATCTTGCTCAAAGTCATGGGCAAGGGAGTTAATTTCATTCGCATTGATTAAATGCGCAGAGGTGCTTGTGCAGCCATATAATTTACCTCGATAGGCTTCTTCCCTTATGTCACGCCAAAGTTACGCCTAGGCGCGGAGGTATCTATCGCCACCTTGATCTTCCCTGAGGAGATTGCATCTTCCAACTGTGTCCCTGCCCCGATAAGAGCTGTGAAATTAGCGTAGTAGTTGCCAATCATGCGTTTGTAGTACACCAGTTGAAGATTCTTGATCACCATCTGCACCTGCTCTTCTTGTGGGGTCGATTCACCATTTGAGATGCCTTGTTGCGCCACCTTGTTATGAAGGCTGAGAATGTCTCTTGAGCTTCTTGCTTAGTTGTCTCGAGGTCCCTCTTGGTCACCTCAACCTCGGTATTGTAACTATATTGTCCCAAGAATGCGGTACAGATATCTTCCCACTTACTTACCTTCGATTCATCTACGCTCATGAACCATTTTGAAGCGGCGCCAGACAAGGTCCTTTGAAACAGCTGGGTCATTAGCTCACTGCCCACTCCCATCAATTGTAACAATCTCACATAAATCTTCAAATGGGTCCTTGGGCATTGGGTCCCATTGAACTTCTCTATGTCGGGCATTTTGAACTTCTGAGGTAGGTGTGCATCGGGGAACAACGACAGGCGATCTAAGTTCCAGTCATCCCTCTTCAGTTTGATGTTCTTCACTACTTCCACCAATAGGAGAAGTCTCTCTTTGTCATCCTTAGCTTCTGGTGCCATAAAGTTGCTGTCCACATTTATTATGCCATTCTTCTCAGCATAAACTTTCGAGGCCTCCGCTTCCTCACTTCCAACAGCAGGCATCTTCTTCTTCCTTATCAATTATAGCAGCTCCACTGTAGCTAGATCCTTAAGCAAGGTATGGACCTCCTAAATCTTAGTCATTTCTTTAGCGCTTATTCAGCAATGTTGCCTTAGTATTCAAAAGGGCTTGTGTAAAGATTTCAGGTACCCACGGGTTCTTTCTCTAGACACTTACACGTTTTTTTTTCTCTTTTTTGTTTGTTATCATCAAATTAAATGGCACATTGTTTGCACTTAGTGGAAATCACAATAAACACACATATGCATGTACCACGTATTGATTAATTATGCACGAGATGCTCAGGGAATGCAGCTGGTTTGGGGCCAAAGAACCGTCGCTAAGGGATAGTTTGGCCTACTCACATGTGACGTAGTGCGCCACATGAGGTCGTGGACCCATTAACCCCAATCATTGCTAAACAGCGAGAAATAGGTTCACTCTAGCTGATAACCCCGTACGACAGTATGTTCTGGACCAGGATCCCCATACCCTCTTAAGGTAGAAGCTTCACACAATAACTCATGAATGCAAGGCATGCATATGACAACCAAGGAGGCATATAATAATCAATGATTGCACAAAATTTCTTGAACCCTCTAAGTCCACAGTGGAGTTGCCAAATGTGAAGACCCGACCAAAAATTAAATTGATCCCTCACTACATCAAAGGAGTCGCCACCCGAATTTTATTATGGACAAAATTCAGGGAAAAACCTTGACATCCATTACCCGCAGTAACCGGTCGTAGCGAACAAAATATGTAAGATTCGGGGGTTCGTCACAGATGGGAAGGTGTTAGGCACCCATCTGTGTTGGGGCAAAATCGTGTGCAATTGGAGATCAATGTGTGCCTTATGCACAAACAACATAGAAAAACAAGGTAGAAAATAAAAACAAAAGAAAAGACAAAAAATAAATATATAATTGAACTTGAGATTCCACCACTAAAATCCACCTACGTACTCCGGCGACCGGATTCAAAGCTTACGTAGTTCTTACATGGCATCACAACACGACACAATAACACAATAATGACACCACATAGAAACAAAGCAACACAAAACAAAAGCAACATCACGACACATAACAAAAAGAAAAGAAACACATAATTTGGCATGCATCCATTTTTCAGACCGAGACTACCTACGTACCTGTGTGACCGGGGTCAAAGCCACGTAGTTCTAACATGGCTACTTTATAACTATCAAAACATCAACATTAATAGCATCACAGTAACATAACACAGCAACAAAAATCGAATTAAAAGGATTAGGGTTACCACTTGAAGCCCTCCTCTCGCTCCTATAAGCTTTTCGCTCCTCAACAGAATCTTAACTCAGCTTCAATCAAAAATGGGTGATAACTATCAAAACATCAACATCAATAGCATCACAGCAACACAACACAGCAGCCAAAATCGAATTAAAAGGATTAGGGTTACCACTTGAAGCCCTCCTCTCGCTCCTATAATCTTTCCGCTCCTCAACAGAATCTTAACTCAGCTTCAATAAAAAACGGGTGATAATGGAGGCCAAATCAGTGTCTAGCATCAACAAAAAAGTTTTAGATTTCTCTCTCAGCTTTCCACAGACTCCAAGAGTGCATAAATCTGACGTCTATAGCCCGAGATATTGTATTTTCCCGCGACTGCATAGAGAAGAAAGCTCTTCTCGGGTTTTCACTCTTTTCTCCAACGATTTGCTCCGATTGACCTCCTCCTTGCAATCCTCTTGCTCTCCTCTTGCTACTGGGTTCTTGTTCCACGTCTCCACGAGATTGCTCTAGAAAATCAGCTCCCCTAATACATCCTAAGCTCAAAGAACAAGGACTTCTCCAACCACTCATGGCTTTAGATGTGTAGAGAATAATTCTCATGTGTATCTCTTTTGTGTGTAATAAGGGGTCTATTTATAGTGTTCCTGGTAAGGGGTCGTCCTAACAATCTAAAGGTCGAGATTGAACCCCTAAATCTGACGGTTAAGAGCTAGGAATTAGAAAAAGGGGGAAAAAAGAAGACTCTAGAACTATTGGCCGCCATAGCCACGACGGTCTTGTCGTGATGACCGCCAAGGCCTAGCGGTCATCTCTCCAAGCCCGCCAGTGGTGGCGGTCATGTCTCCATGTCCGCCACTGATTGTGCAATTTTTCCTTTTTTCTTACTTTTCCTCCTCCAATCCTATTCCTAGTTGGTTTCCACACCTTCTAAAGTATTTTCTGATCCAGAAAACATCCTAAACTTGTCTCCGACTCCACTATTTTTCCTTTCGATCAATTATACATCAAATTATTCCTTTTTTTCAATTAAAACTAACATAAAAGCATAGAATATGCAAAATATACAATTAATCCCAAATTCCTATGAAAATTAAAATTATCTACAGCCCAAGTGTTTAAATGGGCTAAGATTACTGGAAGACCCATATTTTATTAGCCCAAACATTATATTTATCTCTAACTCAAAATTAAAAGGGTGAAAAATAAATTAAAATAACAAGCAAATAAAGTACCTTTATTCTACCACATCAAATCACAAACATATTCATGCCATCAGTCAAATCTTCTCATCAATTAAGGATATGAACACATTCATACTTAAAAACAATAGAATAAATCATGGGTCAAATTTAGGTGTTCACAGTTGGTTGTCCTGGATGATGTTGTTTTATGCTGTTGTTTGGAGTGTATGGATGACCCATAATGGGGTGATTTTTCAGAGCATGAATGTTGATTGGTGGCGTTTGTTTAATCAAATAATGCTTAGAATGGAGTCATGGATCAAGGTCAAACAACCCCAATTACCATAAGGGATCAATGATGTGCTGGTTGGTTCGGAGTACATTCGGTCTTGGAGAGGGGTTGGCTGTAAAGTTATTCTCATGTAGCTTGTTGGTGCTCTTGCCCTGTGATGTATTTTTTTCTTGGAATCATTTGTGTGATTTCTTCCCTCTAACTGTTAGCGAGGTCATTCTTCAGCTGACTCTCGCATAGCTATTTTAGTTCTTAACAAAGTGATCGTTTCTATAAAAAAATGATTAAATCAATCTTCTCTTCTCTACCCCTCTATTTCATGTCTCGTTTCAGACTCCTGACTACGGTTAATAAGAGATTGACTCAAATCCAAAGGCGCTTCCTATGGAGTGTTTGTTTGGAAAGACGCAAGTTGTATTGGTAGCATGGTCCAAGGTGGCACACCCCAAGGATTTTGGAGGACTTGGTATCAAACCTTAGGCCATAAAAAACAAGAGCCTATGTTTTAAATGGTTATGGAGGTATCTACAGGACCAAGAGTCCGATTGGGCACGTCTTATCAAGGCTAAGTGTTAACTACACTCCAGCAGCATGGATCCATTTTTTGTCCCTAGCTGATCATCAAGTATCTGGTGTGGTATTCGCAAATGCGCATCTGATGACCAATTGTTATGGATTCATTTGTAGGTCAAGGCTATCCAGTAATTGTCAGACTTGATCATGCCTCAATTTTTGCCACTAAATCAGGATTTTGCAATCACGGTCCTCAATGAACATGATTACATAAATCAGACTTTATTATCCTATTCAAGTTGTTTTCTTTCTAGAGTAGGATTCCTTCAGTAGCTCTCCTGCAAGGCCTATTTATAGGACAGTAATGAATAAAAACAAATCAAGTCTTCCCTTTACAAATTGTTCTTTACAAGAGATAAGATCTCTCTCTCTCTCAAAGAGGTTCAAGGTTATGATGTCCTTCATGGAATCGAGCAACATTATAGGTAGATCAGAAAACAGAGGTAAGAGAAAGAAATCTCTTCCCGAACCTGATTTCCCAGTCAGTCTCCTTTTTACTCAATCCTTGCTCAAGAATTCTTATAACATTCTGGTAGAGGAGCCTAACACAATTGGCGATGAATTGAAGGCTAGGTTCTAGGCAATTGAGCAGGCTTAATTAGCTTTGGAGGCCCGAATTACTGATAAGTTCCGTGCATTCACTCCTCGAATCAAGGAGATATCGGCAACAAGTCTAAACCAGCAACAACATTTAGATGGAGCTTCTACTAGTGTTCCACCACCTTAACAGATGCGCCCTCTAACGATACCTACTGGACATACAAGTCCTAATGTGTCAGACCAAGAAAATACTCATTCTGGCATGGTTTCGAGGTACACAAAACTTGATTTCCCTACATTCAATAGCAAAGATGACCCTCTGGTGTGGATTAGACGTTGTGAATAGTTCTTTGAGCACCAACATAGTCCTGAAGACCAGAAGGTGGGGCTAGCTGGATTCCTTCGATTCGGTATGGCTCAATACTGGTATAGACAAGTCAAGAGCGAGAAAGGTGTACTCTCTTGGCAAGATTTCCAAGAACTATTTCTTGTACGGTTTGGACCACCAAAAAGCAATGATGCAATAGGGGAACTCTCAAGTCTGCGGTAGAAGGGCTCACTAGAACATATGAGAATGAGTTCCAAGAAAAAGTGACAATGGCAGGTAGTCTTGTTCCAGCTAACATACATGTTAGTTTATTTTTAGCAGGATTGGATAAATCAATCAAGCCAAAGGTGCGCATGAGACAACCTACAGATTTAGCCACAGTTATGAGTTGGGCACGTGCCTATCATCAAAGTAAAGTGCTTTCTGGTCCATATGCAAGGCCTCTTTGGTAAATGAGTGCGACACAAGCCCCAACGCAACTGCACAACCTGCGTTTATCAAAAGATTTATCCGCACGAAATGGCAAAACATTGTGCCAAGGGTTTATGTTATAATTGTGACGAGCACTACTCCACCAATCATCAATGCAAAAAGCTTTTTTGGTTGGAAATGGAGGAATCACCATTTGGAACAAGAGGAAAATATGGTGGCAGAACCAACAATTTCTCTATAATAGAAAAATGCAAGAATAATGCAAGTGTCCGCCAAGGCGGATGGACAGGTCCTTCTTGGTTTGGTCGATTTAGGCAGCACTCACAATTTGGTTAGCAAGGTGGCAGTAGGAGAATTGGGGTTACATATCCATCATATTCCAAATACCAATATGAATGTTTCCAATAGTAATCAGGTATTAAGCCTTTGGAGTGTGCAAACGGGTAACATTTTCCATTGACGATCATTATTTTTCAGCTAATTTTTTTTTTGATTCCACTGGATGGATTTGATCATTAAGAAGTTTGCCTACAAGGGAAGCAAACTCCAGCCGCAAGGGCACTTAATACAGTTGGGGATCCAATCTCTATAACGAATCATATGGAGGCTTGAACGGGGACAACGAAGAATTTCAACAAACCTTTCCAAACTCTGAGCTTGAGGACAACCTTGTGCTTTAGGAAGGGGAAATGTTATGCCATTTGTGGGTCAACGCTATCAAGTAATTGGGGTTTTTGGGTTTTTTGGGCCCCCGTGTTTAGTGGTTTGGCCAATTTGGTATCCCGACATTTTTTTTTGGTCGGGCATATACCCCAAGATTGTATGGGCAGGCCAAACGTATACCCCTGGTCAGGCACCTGTTGACGTGGAGGCTGCCCGGGTATTTGCGCGTGTTACTGTAGCAAAACGACGAATCCCCTCTGGACCATACAAAACCCATTACACATTTATCATATACCCAATGATTACACTAAGGTCTACTCATTTACAAAATAGCCAAGAGTAATATCAAAGTATACGACTCATATGTTGGGAACCTTGATGATCTCAGGTCTAAGGACAACACATATAAGAACCGCTATCGACAAACATATAACGTTCTTATGTGGGTCGGTCCAGTCCACAAGTTCTCTAACTTGTACCCGTATGTAGAATTCATATCTCATATAATTCTCAACATACGCTAGTCTTGATTTATTATTACAACCCATCCATAATAATAATCGACTAGGGACATTTTAAGAATACAAAGTATTCTAGGGTTATAAATATGTGCAAGCGATTATCTTATAATCATATTTATTGGAATAACCTTAATGTATATACATGACTCATACAATCATCCATTGATTGGCTTTTGGGCATATTACTAACAATCTCTCACTTGCACTAAAGCCAATCATCCATGTATCTAATAGCAATGGATTTTGCATGACCATCATGCTTCCGCTGTGTGAAAGGCTCAGCCAAATGATCTGCTACGAAGTTCTCAGAAGGAACTTTGTATAGCCTCAGTTGTAGAGTTGGCAACTGTATCTTACTTAGAAATCTTCCAACTCACAGCACCATCTCCAAGACAAAACACATAACCTGATTGCGATCTAAAGTCATCCCTGTCAGTTTGGAAGCTAGCGTCTGTGTAACCCTTTACAACAAGCTCATCCACGCTTTCGTAAACCAGGAATGCATCCTTAGTCCTTCTCAAGTACTTAAGGATGTTCTTAACTGCTGTCCAGTGACTCTCACCGGGATCAACTTGGTATCTACTTGTGACACTCAAAGCATAAGCGACATCCGGTCGAGTACATAGCGTGGCATACATGATAGATCCTATTCCAGAAGCATAAGGAATCTTACTCATCCGCTCTCCCTCCTTAGTTCTACCAGGACATTGATTCTTTGAGAGAGATATGCCATGTGACAAGGGCAATAATCCTTTCTTAGAGTCTTGCATGCTAAACCTCTTTAGCACCTTGTCAATATATGTACTCTGACTTAGCCCGAGAAGCCTTTTGGATCTATCTCTATAGATCTTTATGCCTAATACATAGGATGCTTCTCCTAAGTCCTTCATTAAGAAATTCTTCCCTAACCAAGCCTTTACACACTGAAGTGTTGGAATGTCATTCCCAATGAGTAGGATGTCGTCAACATACAACAACAAGAAAACAATAATGCTCCCACTAACCTTCTTGTAAACACATGGTTCATCTTCGTTCTTAATGAAACCAAACTCTTTGATCACTTCATTAAAACGAAGATTCCAACTACTAGAAGCTTTTTTCAATCCATAAATGGATCTCTGTAACTTGCATACCATATTGGCATTCTCATGATCGACAAAACCTTCAGGTTGTGTCATGTATACATCCTCTAAATGGTTTCCGTTAAGGAAAGCGGTTTTGACATCCATTTGCCATATCTCATAATCATAGTATGCCGCTATGGCCAATAGAATGCAAATGGATTTAACCATGGCAACTGGTGAGAAAGTTCCATCATAGACAATACCATGAACTTGCTTGAAACCTTTCGCCACCAATCGCCCTTTATAAGTAATCACATTACCATCCATATCGGTCTCTTTCTTAAAGACCCACTTGCACCCTATGGGTTTTACCCCTTCAGGTGGATCAACCAAGGTCCATACCTTGTTTTGATACATGGATTCCATTTCCGAATTCATGGCTTCTAGCCACTTCTTGGAGTCCGGACCCGTAATGGCCTGCTGATAGGAAGTGGGCTCATCCTCATCTATGAGCATCACATCTCCAGTATGAGTCATAAGAAATCCATATCTCTCAGGCTCATATCGAATCCTATCTGACCTACGCGGTCCATGCGTTATAGGTACAAGATTCTCATCCACAACATCTTGTGGTTCCTGTCCTTGTTCCATCTCAGCTTCTGTATCTCGAACTTCTTCGAGTTCTATTTTCCTCCAACTGATTCTTTTAGAAATAAATTCTCTTTCTAGAAAAATAGCAGTCCGAGCAACAAATACTTTGTGGTTGGTGGGATTATAGAAGTAATACCCTTTTGTTTCCTTAGGATATCCCACAAAGAGGCACTACTCGGATTGAGGGCCGAGTTTATCTGATGCTTCACGTCTCACGTAAGCCTCACAACCTCAAATCCTCATAAAAGACAAATTGGGACGCCTCCCACTCCATCTCTCATATGGTGTCTTTTCGACGGATTTAGATGGAACACGGTTAAGTGTAAATGCAGCACTCAATAATGCATGTCCCCAAAATGAAGAAGGAATGTCAGCTTGACTCATCATCGAACGAACCATGTCCAACAAGGTTCTATTCCTCCTTTTGAACACACCATTCCATTAAGGCGTACCCGGTGGAGTGAGTTGTGATACTGTACCACACTCCATTAGATGATCAAGCAAATCTCGGCCTAAGTATTCACCACCTCGTTCTGATCGAAGCATTTTAATACTTTTCCCGATTTGATTTTGTACTTCATTCTTGAATTCTTTGAACTTTTCAAAGGATTCTGACTTGTGTTTCATTAGATACACATAGCCATATCTACTGAAATCATCAGTAAATGTAATGAAGTATTGAAAACCGCCTCTAGCTTGTGTCGACATAGATCCGCATACATCACTATGTATAAGACCTAACAAGTCTGAAGCCATTTTACCTTTACCAGCAAAAGAAGTCTTCGTCATCTTGCCTAACAAACATGACTCATATGTCTCAAATGATTCAAAATCAAATGAGTCTAAAAGTCCATCTTTATGGAGTTTAGAAATACAAGTCTCGTTTATATGGCCCAATCGACAATGCCTAAGATAGGTTTCATTAGAATCGTTCATTCTAACCTTCTTTGTATTAACGTTATAGATTGCGGTTTCTAGGTTAAGAACATATAAACCATTGCTTAAATACGCACCACCATAATAAACATCATTGAAATAAATAGAACAACAATTGTCCTTTATTACAAATGAAAAACCTTTCTTGTCAAGACAAGACATAGAAATCAAATTCCTGCTTATGGTCGGTACATAATATCAATTTTCTAGTTCTAAAACCAAACCACTCGGTAAAGTAAGATAGTACGTTCCTACGGCTAATGCAGCAACTCTTGCTCCATTTCCCACGCGCAGGTCTATCTCACCCTTTGCCATTCTCCTACTATTTCTCAGTTCCTACACATTTACACAAATGTGAGAACCACATCCGGTATCTAATACCCATGATGCAGAGATAGAGATATTAGCTTCTATAACGAAGATACCTGAAGTGGAAGTCTTACTTACCTTCTGCTTCTTTACCTCTTCAAGGTAAACAGGGCAGTTACGTTTCCAATGACCGGAGTTCTTGCAATGGAAGCATTGATCTTCCTTTGCAACACCACCTTTGGGTTTCAGCACTTGTGAAGAAGATGCACCAAACTTTTTGGCAAATTTCTTCACCTTGCCCTTACCCTTTCCCTTGCTACTTCCAACCATCATAATGCTGTTGGATTTGTTTGCCTTCATCTGTTGCTCAGCTGTTCCTAACATGTTGAGCAACTCAGACAAGGATTTGTCAAGATGATTCATATTGAAGTTTATGATAAATTGGCTGTAATTATTCGGCAACGATTGCAGGACTAGATCAACAGCCAACTCCTTCTGCAAAGGAAAACCAAGACCCTCAAGGCTCTCAATGTATCCAATCATTTTGAGCATATGAGGTCTTACGGGTGATGACTCAGCCATCCTGCATTGGTACAATGTCTTAGAGGTCTCAAACCTCTCAGGTGTTCGATCACATCGAACGCCCCCAATTTCTCATGTTGCTTCTATAGCTCAGAGTCCATGGTTATAAGCATAAGGCATGATGCATCCAATGCATCATCAAAATGCTTCTTATAAGCATACCTTACTACCCTAGGAGCATTAGGCGCCGGTTCATTCGGAACAGGCCCATCAAGGACATACAACCTTTTCTTGTTCGAGGACTATCCTCAAAATGCGATGCCACTTTAGGAAACCATTTCCATTCAGCTTTCCTTCTCAAGGACCGATCGCAATGATAATGTGCTAGTGTTTTGTGCCATGGTACTCTACGACAATGATCAACTCAACAATGACCAACTCACACAAATAAGAGTCATGTATACAAAAATCATTTAACAAGGAATTCTATTAAATGATGCTCCTACTATGAATCAAAATAATCATGAGTAGGCCAAGATCCATATTTCACTACAATATAAGTCAGCTTTGGCTGATCGCCTACATCATAGCAATTTAGGTAGACAACTCTTGTCAATTACATCTCATGTAACTCTTGGATAGTTGAGCGAAAAACACTTGTTCTTGTCTATCTCATAGACATTACTCAACTCCTTGCCGCTAAGTCCTTAATCCTATTAAGATGACCTAGTTAAGTCCAAATCCACAATAAGCAGTTCAGATATTACAATTATCCAGTCGCACCTTGCTAGGATAAACATTGGCACCTTGCTTTGGCAAAACCTACCAAATGTTGATCGAGGCAATGATGAGTGCTTATCATGGAAGACAACTAAGAACATAATATTTATATCAACATATGATCATACATCACAAGTACATAATCAACAAATCATATATTGATGTTATGTAAATTTGGAAACCAAAAATACATGTAAACATCGTTGCCCATAAGTGAACATCGATGTCTTTGAGAATCTGATTCTCCCCAACACCTTGGTAATGCACAAGGACATCGATGTCCATTGCTGAACATCGATGTCCATTGCTGAACATCGATGTCCATTGGCCTCGGGTACTCTAGGACATCGATGTCCTATCATGAACATCAATGTCATTTGGCCTCTGGAACACAAGGACATCGATGTTCTGTCATCAACATCGATGTTCTTGAGGCTCTGGAAGTCCAAACTATTTGGCAGAGCTCAAGAACATCGATGTTCAACTCTTGGACATCGATGTTGGGATGTTCCAAAGGTTCATTGGCCTCTGGAACTCAAGAACATCGATGTTCAACTCTTGGACATCGATGTTGGAAAGTTCCAAAGTTTCAATGGCCTCTGGAACTCAAGAACATCGATGTTCAACTCTTGGACATCGATGTTGGCAATGTCCGAAGGTCCATTTGCCTCTGGAACTCAAGAACATCGATGTTCAACTCTTGGACATCGATGTTGGAAAGTTCCGAAGGTCCAATAACTTGGCAGTAGTTTTAAACATCGATGTCTAACCTTTAAACATTGATGTTTGAGACTTTGGAACACAAGGACATCGATGCTATAAAGTGAACATCGATGTTATTTGGTCTCTGGAATCTCAAATCAATCTCACAAGGCTCTTGGACATTGATGTTTAATTCTGAATATTGATGTTCATGTGAATCTGCCAAGGCCAACCTTTTATAGAACAGGCTCGGCCAAGGCAAATCCTCATGTGGACATCAATGTCCATCTTATGAACATCGATGTCCTGGCCCTGCAGCACTAGAACGACCATCGTTCCTTCCGAAAACCGACGATCGATTTTTTGTTTTGTCGAACCCCTTCGACTTACTGCCAATTACTCATTGATTGATATCACATACCAATCAAGTTCTTGTTGTCAAAACACTTTTGACACAAACCAACATCAACATATATAATGAACTCAACATATAATGATCATGCTACATCACATATAACACTTCATATATATTTGCATGAACATATCAACATATGCACATAAATTCAGTTTAGAGCTTCACAAGAGGCTCCGCTACTACTGTAAGTTTCCGGGCATGCAAATTGACATTCAAATGCTAAGAAATGCGCAGCGGAAAAACGGAAACACATGGAGGATCCAAGTGAAGATAGCTAAACCGAATAACAAAAAGAACATACCTGAAACGGTTAGGATCTTTCACCTAACTGAAGAACCAAATCAGCTAGAGCCAGAAGGATATCCTGCTCCTCTACGGTATCCACACGAACCGTCAATCACCGGCCGGAATCGTCTCACGATCTCCAACCCCCGAGCACTCCCGAACCGTGGTGTTAGCTACGGATTTCCGGGAGCTATGTGGTGTTACTTTCTTTCTCAAAGAATGGGTGAGTGTTTGTGTGTGTTCTTACTGGTCTGAAAAACACTCCCAAGGCTCTCAAAAACCAGAATACAATCAGCCAAAAACCTAAAGCATAATCTAATTATGCCACTTAATTAGTGCTTATGGTAATTGCCAACATAATGGCCCATCATGATTAAGATACCCATTATCTTGTCTACCACTAAGCACTAATGGGATTACACATCACAAGCAATCAGGTTTGGCTCAATAATTCTGACAATTATTGAATCAAACCAGCCCAAAACGACCTTGGTCCAACCACAGTCCAACCATGGTCCAACCACGGTTCAACCACCTGCACGAATCAACGATTCTAAGTGTGTGACCCTGTAGGCACTTGTAACGTCCGGCAATAATTGTAAACTCATTTACAATTATAAGCAAAGAGCGGCGTCTAGCAACACATCATTACTACCCGAACGACAAGATCAGTACAGATTCATATGCCTCGCAAACATGTCATCGTCCCTTCGTCCCATTATCTTGATTAAACACGAGACATGGAATATGTCAATCTCGCATATGTTCAATCTCGGTTTCTTGATCCTCCAGTTAACCGCGTAAAACGGATACCTATGATATCACCATATCATAATCCGAGCATGGCCATGCATTTCCGGTTCAACTCTATCAAGAAACCATCCGATAATATACCCGTTATATGGGTTGGACGAATCCCCTCTGGACCATACAAAACCCACTACACATTTATCATATACCCAATGATTACACTAAGGTCTACTCATTTACGAAATAGCCAAGAGTAATATCAAAGTATACGACTCATATGTTGGGAACCTTGATGATCCCAGGTCTAAGGACAACATATATAAGAACCGCTATCGAGAAACATATAACGTTCTATGTAGCGTTCTTATGTGGGTCGGTCCAGTCCACAAGTTCTCTAACTTGTACCCGTATGTAGAATTCATATCTCATATAATTCTCAACATACGCTAGTCTTGATTTTTTATTACAACCCATCCATAATAATAATCGACTAGGGACATTTTAAGAATACAAAGTATTCTAGGGTTATAAATATGTGCAAGCAATTATCACATAATCATATTTATTGTAATAACCTTAATGTATATATATGACTCATACAATCATCTATTGATTGGCTTTTGGGCATATTACTAACATATACATACTAAGATACCATAGTCATTCCATGGAATCAAAGAATTAAAGGAAGATCTGTGAATCACGCGTTTTGTATTGTATTATCCTAGCTGTGTTATCTGTGTTAGATTGTGGTAGGTTTACTTGTCTTATCTGGGATTACGTAATAAGTCTTCTTATCTAAATATTAGGTGAAAGAAACCTTATGATATAAAATAGAGTAAAAATAAGAATTATATTAGCTCACCATCTTGCATCTCGCGCGTGCCTCGCGCGTGAAATTCTCTCAACTCACTCTATGTTGTCATCCCGTAGAACCATCCCCTGCTCCCCCATCTCCCCCGGACTTCCTTTCCGGTATCGGCCACCACCACCACGCCCACCCTCTACTCATGCTTTTTCATCTTTCCTTATCCCGTCCTCTCATCAACTACAA
>JAKUCV010002078.1:57700-67895 GCA_028386065.3 Turnera subulata | reverse complement strand
CGCTAGTCTTAATTTATTATTACAACCCGTCCATAATAATAACCGACTAGGGACATTTAAGAATATATCAAATATATAAACTAGGGTTATAAATATGTGCAAGTAATTATCTCATAATCATATTTATTGGAATAACCTCAATGTATATACATGACTACAATCATCCATAGATTGGCTTTTGGGCATATAACTAACAGGATCGACATCCCTAACCAGAATACCGGGATAGACATCCCTATCCAAAATCAAGGATCGACATCCTTATCACAATTTATTATTAATCCATTATAATTAGTCCAAAAAGACGCAAGGATAAACATCCAAAAACCAATCACACTACTGGGACAAACATCTCGAACCAAACCACAGCAAATGCAACATGCATTAATCAACAAACACATTAACCGAGTAATACAGTTGTTGGTTGTTGTACGCTCTTATGAAATGAACGATTAAATTTGTTGTACGTTAAGAATCTGGTTAAAAGCTTGTTGCTCAAAAGTCAAGACCACATACTTTTTGGTTGTTTACAACCCGGGTTCCAAGCGTCCACCACCCTTCAAATCTAGAAGATTCAACTTACGGGTTTCTGCCTTGTTTCAAGTGTAGAAATAATGGGAGATGCTGCGTATTGTGATGACTTGCTCTAGTGTCACTCAACCCTACCAAAGCATACGAAGAAGAGAGTGTATTACATATGCAACCTTATGAAGAGGTTGTGCATTGCTCTTCCTTCTTTCCTTACCAATTATCTCTTAATTTTGTAGGCGCCAGCGTACGTAGTGGTGCGAATACATCCCGGAAGGAGGCCCCCTCGTGCATCCAAGTGGCAACCGGCAACTTCTTTTATAGCGGAGGTATTTTCTTCAGAAACAAACAAATGGGATATGAAAGTAGAGTTATATATCACATCCATACAATATGGAATTCAACTTCTAGGGCCCTAGGCGAAGCAAGCACAATATTTTTCCCTGTAATGGCATTGTGTATCATGAATGAATCTGAATCTGATGATGCTATTGTTGCTTACAATCCCTTGGAACCAGAGAAATGCCATATAATTAACAAGCCTTTCAGAAACAACTTTTAAATTGGTAAAAAAGTTTTTTTTATGTCCTTACATATTAATGATTTCGTATTTATTGTCCCTCCTCGTTTAATTTCACTCATGTTGTCCCTGAAGTCTCGTTTTACCGGAACATGTATTCCTTTTTTCATGTTATAACCGGTAGTTGCTGATGTGTCAAGTGAGGCCCACACTCTACCATTTTTTAATCATTTTCTCTCTTTTTTTTTTTCGTTTTTTTCTTTTTTTCTCCCTTACCTTTTTTCTTTTCTTCTTTTCTACTTTCTCTTTTCTTTTTCTCCCCTTCCTTTTTCTCTTTTCCATCACCGTGTCCCTCCTCTCTCTCTCCCCCGTCTCATCACATCTCTATTATACTCCCTTCTCCTGTTATACCTCGCATCACCGTCGTCGTCTGCAGGTCAAGCCGCCACCACGGCCGTCGTCATGCCGCCACCCACCGGCCGATCTTCCTCTCTCTCAACCCACTCTCTCTCACTTGATCTGCCACCACCGATTCAAACACAACAGCAGAACTTAGCCAACGGTTGTCGCTGCCATCCATTCAACAGTGTGACTCACCGAGTGGGTAAGGCCGTTGACCCTCTTCCCCTCTTCTTTCTGTTTTACTCCCCCTTTGTATTTGTAGTATCAATTTTGGCATTAAAAAAATTATAAATTGAATCGAGCTAATTGTGCTTGGTGATGTTGGGTATTGCTGTTTGCAAATGGATGGCGAATTAGTGGTGTGCGTTTTGTGATCCGCTAGAGGTCTTCTTGGGGGAAGTCGCTGGAGCAAATGGGTCCTTAGCCTTGGGCGGGCAGGCGCGAGGCCTGGGTGAGCTCACCACAGTTCCTGACGGGAGAGGAGTCTTGGGCTTGGGAGGTGGCGCATTCGGGTCAGGTTTCATGTAGTTGTTCTTCACCAAGGCTAGTTGGCCGGTCTCCGACATCCGGTTCAGGTGGTGGGATAGCAAGGTGGCGTGCGCCGCCGCTGGGAGGTTAGGGTGGGTGGCCTCTATTTGGTTCAAGATCGCTGATTTGTTCGACCCATTCTTCTCGTCTAGGTCCTCTATTGCCGCCATAATCATCTGTCACAGCCATTAAAAGAAATAATTAGCATAATTGTGTGTGTTTTGGGCCAAAACCCCTTTATGTAATGGAAATAGAGTATATATTTAGGAATTTAATTTTGGAGAAAAAACATAAAAAAGAAAAAAAATATGTAGACTGTCGGTCCCACAGACACGTGTCAACACCATAGCAATTTACCAGCTATAGGGTGTAAAATGGACAACATGACCCGGTAAAGCTTAAGTTGAGGGACAACATGAGTGAAATTAAACGAGGGGGGACAACGAATGCGAAATCGTTAAAGTGTAAGGACATAAAAATTTTTTTTACCAAATTTTGGCCAATTAACTTCGAAGCTAATTTGGGATTGCTTTGATCAATTATCACTAAGTTCCTTTTTTTTTCTTGCGGATTAAATGCCGGTTCAAGATTCTTCTGTTTGTGTGTCAAGCTAAATTTTGACTCTTTCAGAAGAAATCAAGCATATATCAAAAGAAAATTGGAACATAATGTCCTGAGACACTAGCAATACAGAAATTTACTGGTCATCCTCAACAAGTTTGAGGTTCGAATTGGTTAGTTCTCTCTCAACCAGCACCTTTGCTCCTTTTAAATTTGAGATTCCTGATGTGTTGGGCTATTCTGTATTAGCTCTCTTTAATATGGTTCATTTATTCTATTTGCAACTCTATTCCTGCTGGCATGGGCGGCAAAGATCCATGAATTGTTATCATGTTAATAATTCCTTTTTTTTTTTTGGATACGTCGTCGGACCAAACAAAATGACATCTAGCTTCTTATTACAAAGACTGAACCATGAATTAACTTGCACACTTAACAAGGTTATAATTAAGTATGTCATCAGCTAATAACTTCTGATGGCTTCTAAAAATTGTTGGTATATCATTTTGCAGGTGTAACGTTTGAAAAAATTGCCTTGCTTATTCCAACCACCATAACATGTTAATTAGTCAGACTTGATAATTAAGATCAACGTGTCCTAAAATGATTCCCGAGCAAGGTTTTGAAAACCGAACCGGAGATCAAACCGGTAAAGGCAATAGATCAAAATGACCCACCCGGTCCGATCGGGTTTGACCGTAGTTCAACCGTTTTCTAATTTTTATATAAAAATAATAATGAATAAAGCTAGTGGGCTGCAAATCAAACCTACTTTAAAGCTTAAGCATTTTGTTTGGGGCTGAGTTTCACTTGAAGTCCAAAAGAAAAATCAATTTAGCCTATTTTCAAAGTCCATGTATAAAAAAAAAAACATGAAGAAAACCCTAACTTTCTGTTTTCTTTTCTTTCTTTCGCTCCCTCCCCCTCTTCTTTTTCATTATCTTTTTCTTTCTACTTCCCTCACAGCCACATTACTTAACCAAACGCCTTGGGCGATTAGCGTGAAATATCAAAACGCTTTTAGTTGCTGCTTGTGTAAAGTCTTTCTACTACAACATTACTTAACCAACTTGATCTCTGACGGCTCCGGAGACTGTTACTCAACTACATCGAGGTCACCTGAACCAATAATCCCTTTCAATCTCATCTGAAAAATCGAGGTGTTTCATATTTGGGCTATTTCTTTTTGAGTTTTGAATTTTTTCTTAGAAGACAACGATGTCGTTTTTGAAGAGAACAACGGGAAAACAAATTAATAATTTGGCCAGTTGACGATTGTGGAAACCGGGCACGGTTCGCACGGTTGTTCAAAAACCGTGGAAACCGGTCGGTTTTCAACGGCCATATGGACACATGGTCTTTTTTTTCCTCAACCGGACCGGTGCTTGGCGGTAGGCCGGTTAAATGGTTCGAACCGTCGGCTCAAGTCCGGTTTAATAACCTTGGTTCTGAGTGTTGGTTCGAAACCCCTACCCTTGTTTGTAATATCCAGCCACTGGTAAAATGCTTTCCAATCGATCTTAGCTAGCTCATTTTTCTCTTCTCACAATCATTGACTGGCATCCTCTTCAAGGTCTTTCACTAAAAGATCAAGTGGACAGCAGAGTAGTAGTCATTGATTGAGGGATCCCCTAGCCTGCCTAAAGAATCTGCAAGTGGAACCTAACACTTTGAAATTTTTGCAGTAGGTTAACCAAGTTGAATTCATTGAGATTAATCGGACAATGAGTGCTTTGGTTGTGTAGATTCGTAGACTTTTGTGCAATTTAAGAAAAACTCCCTGCAAACGTTTTTTAATATGCAATTAGAGTAAAAGAGGAAAACAAAAAAGATTCTGATCATATTTGGAAAAGCTGAGATAATTGGATATCTCAATAATATGTGGCATCGTTGGATGGTATGATTATCTGAAAACTCGAGAACATTTCACAAAATGTCATTAGGTTTTTAAACTAACGCTCATTTAATTTGAGGATCTTCAAATTTCAAGATAAGATAAAGGAGAAACGTGGTGACATTGGCAAAAACCAAGAATACCTTCCTGTGGGGGTTTGCTCACCTCAATAAAGACCTTATAAATGAGCAAAACCTTATATATTATAATTATCCGGATACTAGAGAGTAGCGTTATTTTATTTGAATTCTCTATAAATGAGTTATCAAAACATAAACACTAACAGGGGTTAATTAAGATTGGATTATTAGGTTTTAGGGTTTTTCTTTTCTCTCTCTTTCTCTCAGAGAAAAACCCTAGATCTACATATTGGGGCTGCCGCCGACGACTCTCTTTCCGGCGGTAAGCCCCCACCAATTAGTTTTTTCTCTTTAATTTTATAATTTTGTTGTTTTGTTCTCACTTTTTGTGGGTTTAGTCTCACTTTTTGTGAGTTTTGTCTCACTTTTTGTGAGTTTAGTCCCACTTTTTGTGGGTTTATTTTCTATATTTTTGGTGATTTCGAATAAGACTATGGGAGCCAAAAGCCATGGAGGAAGATTTGACTTCAAGAACAATTCTCTGTCTACTGCAGAAATTCACCGACAAAGAGATGTTTTCCCCCACAGGTATGCATCGACTTCATCTGTTGGCTTGGTGATTGTTGCACGGACGATACAGGTTATGACGCCCGCGAGAGTAGAGTGCTGTTGTAAATCCTGTTTTGAATGATATAGATCTCGCGCTGTGTGTTTCTTTGTAGTAGGTTGAGAAGAATTCTTATGTTGAATTTTTTTCATGCTTTTGTTCGATTTGATCTCCAATTATGTACTTTCGGATCTTTTGATCTGTTTATAT
This sequence comes from Turnera subulata, assembly GCA_028386065.3. NCBI lineage: Eukaryota > Viridiplantae > Streptophyta > Magnoliopsida > Malpighiales > Passifloraceae > Turnera > Turnera subulata. Next base: position 62,565 of record JAKUCV010002078.1, on the reverse strand, counting down.
GAATGAAGAATGCTCCCATATATAAAAAAAAAAACATAAACACTAACAATTTATTTAAGATAGATTTCTCTCTCCAATGATATAGGTAACAAATTTCTGAATAATGAAAAGTACTTTACTACATGGCAAAATTAGTTTAGCAACCATATTTGTCAACTGTCCAAACTGTTGTCGCTAGCATTCTACATATCAACCAATCTTCTATTCCCTAAGGATATCAGGTTATGACAATAAATCCACGCCGAACTTCTTGTATAATTGTATCCAGGAAGATCTATGTAGATTACGATCAATCGATAATTCCATTCCCTCATCAGGAATTGTTCCAAAAATCCAAATCGCATAAACTATGACAAACAATAAATGCAAATCCAAACCATTGAATTGATCTTAAAATCTTAATCTCATAAACTATGACAAACAATAAATGCCCCCCCCCCCCCTTCTTAAAATCTTTTAGGTTAATGAGGGCTACCTACCTGTGTCTTTCTTTTTAAAAATCTCCAGATTTTATTTTAATTAAATAGTTCTTCTCAATATTATTTCTTTTTTCTTCTTCTCCTTCTTTGACACCCTTGAATTTTTTAAATACTTCAAATATATTTAACAATATTTTTGTCAAGAATCATTTTGAATGACATCGATAAGGCCACCTATAAGCATCGGCACTTTCCAATTCAAAAACCAGTTTAACCTTAAATTGGTTCAACTTCAAATATTAAAAATTAAAGAATAAATTTGAGGTATTAAAATAAGATTACTGTCAATTTATTTTTGAAACGAGCTGGGTAAAAATGGGTAAAATAGTTTTTACCCCGGTTTCTTGTGCTGCAGCATCGATGCCATGCAGACGTGGCACAAAACAAAAAGAAATTGAACCAAAACTCAAGTAGAACCCTTAGCCTCCATTCCCTTCCCACTCCTACCTCTCCTACAATTTCGCCCATTCCTCCTCTCGCGCCCTCTTCCTCCCCAACTCCTCTACCCCCTTTGTCCTTGCATCCGTCGCGGCCGCTCCGATGGATGAGCTCGTCAAGTTTGCCAAGCGGCGCATGCCATAGATTAGTAGGGGAATGTCGCCTTTGCATTTGCTGGACACTGGGGGATGGGCTAGAGTTAGAGTTGCAGGATTTGTTGAGGGTTAACGACGCCAACCACAATTGCCACGTCGCTACATGGTCGATAAGGAGGTGGAGGGGTTCTGGATTTCTCAGGCCATTGACCTCGAATACAAAGATTACAAGTTTTATCAAGGCTGTTATAATTTCTGATTCTTGGTGTTTGTGTGCATAAGTTTTGGTTTGGTTAGGTTTTATTTCTGTTGGCTTTAGATTCTGAATTTGATTGAAATTTTGAGATTGTGGTTGTTTTGTTGGTTGAGGTCGTGACTAGTGATTTTTTTTTTTCTTGTTGTTACCATGAGTATAAGCACTTTTGATTGCTATTTAGACCTTAATTTAGTTTTTGTGTCCAAGAATTAGGTTTAGTAAGTAACGGTTGCTCCCACTGCTCATGGAATTACAGATTATTAATTAGTCAAGTATTCATTGACAGTGATATGTTTACTTCTAATCGTTATGATAGACAACTTCTCCTTGTTTTTTTTTTTTTAGTTATTTACGTGAGAGAGTTGGTTTGGAGTTGAGGGTAAGAACTATCAGGCTTGGAGAAACTTCTTGCGCCTTGCTCTTATCATGGAAAACAATGGATATTTGGTGACTGAAACTATTATCATTAAAGCAAAAAAGTTTCCCATATCTCCTATTGAATATGTCTACCTAAATGCCACTCTCAGAGAATTTCGAAATATATTACAATACCTGAAATGAATCATATGAAAGTAGTAGTCTTTGGTTGTCAATGAACAATGACTATACTTTTGCAATGGTTCTGTTGGTCTGTTCGGAATGCATTATTACCCTTGTCCTCCACTCCTTCCATTGAATGAGTAAGAGTAGTTGTTGGGTTTATGTGAATTAGAAACTGAGTTTAGCGACATGTGAAGATCTTGAGGAATCAGACTGCAAAACTCAAGATAGTTCATTGGTCATGTGGCCAAAGATTTTAGAAATTTCAAAGTCAATTGGACCTTTGGTGTCAACTAATATAGGAAGAAGATTCTTGTCCCATTGCCTTGTAGGTGTGGTACTACTTGTTTATTTTTAATTTCCTCAATTTGTGATTGAATTTATTGTTCTTTTTGGTATGAAGCGAGCAAATTAAGTCTTTTTTCTGCACCGGCTTGATATGAAGTACCTTATAGCTGATTGCTCCACTTTGTAAGCTTTCACTTGCAGAGTATGGCAAAGAGAACCCAAAACTTTTCACAAAATGCGAACATCAGTTTCACCTATCATGCTTTCTGGAGCGGATGGAAAGGAGTGGCACATGCCCAATGTCTGATCAGGTGGACTCTTATAAAAATCATTTTCATTTCAATATGGTATATTCTTAATGCTCGCTCTTATGAAATGAACGATTAAATTTGTTGTACCTTAAGAATCTGGTTAAAAGCTTGTTGCTCAAAAGTCAAGACCACATACTTTTTGGTTGTTTACACTAGTTATCTTAGTGCAAAAGAGGACACATTGCAAGAATTTCATTGTTAAAATTAGAGCATCAGCTATTGGAAGTAATGGTTCGAAGAATCGTAGTTGCTTCTTTTTTGCCAAATGTCGTTTTCTGTTTTCCCTTTTGTATAGATTTTATTGATATCCAATTGTTCATGACATGCCATTTACTTACCATATCTCGTACTGACCTGATTCAATCATTTCTTGTGTTTCAGAGAAAAGTTGTACTCCATGAATTTGTTGTTGTACATGAACCCTTGGCCGTCTTAATATTACTGCTCTTATTATGGAGCTTTAGTGTAATTGATGTTACTTTGTCACTTCGAAGGCAGCACAAGTCTATATGGCTACTTCTGCCCATAAATCAACAGTTGCATCTGTTAGTAATATGCCCAAAAGCCAATCCATGGATGATTGTAGTCATGTATATACATTAAGGTTATTCCAATAAATATGATTATGAGATAATCGCTTGCACATATTTCTAATCCTGGAATATTTTATATTCTTAAATGTCCCTAGTCGATTATTATTATGGATGGGTTGTAATAATAAATTAAGACTAGCGTATGTTGAGAATTATATGAGATATGAATTCTACATACGGGTACAAGTTAGAGAACTTGTGGACTGGACCGATCCACATAAGAACCCTACATGGAACGTTATACGATTGTCATTAGTGGTTCTTATATGTATTGTCCTTAGACCTGAGATCATCAAGGTTCCCAACATATGAGTCGTATACTTTGCTATTATTCCTAGTCATCCGTAACTGGGTGGACTTAAGGGTAATCATTGGGTATATGATAAATGTGTAGTGGGTTTTGTATGATCCAGAGGGGATTCGTCCAACCCATATAACGGGTATATTATCAGAAGGTTTCTTGATAGAGTTGAACTGTTAAATGCATGGCCACGCTCGGATTAGGTGATATGGTGATATCACGAGTATCCGTTTTACACAGTTAACTCGGGGATCAAGAAACTAAGATTAAACATATACGAGATTGACATATTCCATGTGTCGGTTTAATCTTGATAATGGGATGAAGGGATGATGACATGATTCGAGGCATATAGAATCAGTACTAATCTTGTCGTTCGGGTAGCAATGATGTGTTGCTAGACGCCGCTCTTTGCTTATAATTGTAAAATGAGATTTTCCAATTATTTCCGAATGTTACAAGTGCCTACAGGGTCACACATATAGAACCGTTAATTCGAGCAGGTGGTTGAACCGTGGTTGGACCATGGTTCGACCGGGTGTGGTTGGACCGTGGTTGGACCATGGTTGAACCAGGGTCGTTTTGGATCAATAATTATCAGAATTATTGGTCAGACATGGTGATGTGGTATGTTGTAATCTGATTATGTTAGTGGGAGACATTAGTGATGAGGGTCATCACCTTTGGTCCACTATGTTGGCCATTTTGCTATTAACCTAATGGCATTATGTGTGAGTGGGTGTAGTGCCTTAGTGATCAGAACATTTTGCTCCTCTCTTTTATATTCATTCAGTTTTCAGAGCATCCTTGAGAGTGTCTTGAGAGCTTCTGAGTTTTGAGAGTAAAACACACACATACCCTTCTTTCAGAAAGAAGAGAGACACCACACAAAGCTCCCGAAAATCCTGTTGCTAGCACATCAGTTCGGGAGGGCTTGAAGTTGGAGATTATGTGACGATTCCGACTTGATCACGGTTCGTGTCGATACCGTAGAGGGGCGGGATACCTTGTCTTGCTCTTGCTGATTCTGGCACTTCAGTTAGGTGGAAGATCCTAACCGTGTAAGGTACGAAAATTGTTATTCGGTTTATACGCTTCACATGTGTTCCTATGTTGTTTTTGGTTTTTCCGCTGCGTATTTTGCTTGCTTTTGAGTGTCAATTACATGTCCGGAAACTCACAGTGGTAGCGGAGCTACTTGTGAAGCTCTAAACTGAATTCATGTTCATATGTTACATGTGATGTACCTTGAACTTGTTTAGGTATATGTGATATGCTGAAATTCCTTTTAGTATATGAGATATGCTTGCATATGTGTGATATGCTGAATTTTTTTTGGTATATTTGATTTGCCATGCAAATCTATGCATATGTTTGATATGTTTTTAGTATATATACATGATATGTTCTATGTGATAAAGCATGATCATGTTATATTGTATTCAATTGTGTATATGTGATATATATGTTGTTGAGGTTGATTTGTCAAAAGTGTTTTGACAACAAGAACTTGATTGGTATGTGATATCAATCAAGATGTTATTGGTAGAAAGTCGAATGAGTT
>JAKUCV010002078.1:26231-56193 GCA_028386065.3 Turnera subulata | reverse complement strand
TGTCATGAACTTCAACATGAACCATCTTGACAAATCCTTGTCTGAGTTGCTCAATATGTTGGGAACAGCTGAGCAACAAATGAAGGCAAATAAATCCAACATATTGATGATTGGAAAGGGCAAAGGAAAGGGTAAAGCAAAGTTCGACAAGAAGAAGAAGAGTGCCAAAAGGTTTGGTGCATGTGCTTCTTCCTGTGATCATGTGCTTAAACCCAAAGGTGGAGTTGCTAAGGATGGACATTGTTTCCATTGCAACAAACCGGGCCATTGGAAGCGCAACTGCCCTGTTTACATTGAAGAGGTAAAGAGGAACAAGAAGGGAAGTGAGACTTCTACTTCAGGTATTCTCATTATAGAAGTTAATATCTCTACTTATGCATCATGGGTATTGGATACGGGATGTGGTTCTCACATTTGTATAAATGTGCAGGAACTAAGAAAGAGTAGAAGAATGGTGAAGGGTGAGATAGACCTACGTGTCGGGAATGGAGCAAGAGTTGCTGCATTAGCCGTAGGGACTTATTTTCTATTTTTGCCTAGTGGCTTGGTTTTGGAGCTTGATGATTGCTATTTTGTACCTACCATAAGCAGAAATTTGATTTCTGTATCTTGTTTGGACAAGAAAGGATTTTTATTTGTAATAAAGAACAAATGTTGTTCAATTTATTTCAATGATATTTATTATGGTGGTTCAAATTTGAGCAATGGCTTGTATGTTCTAAACCTAGAAACGCCAATCTATAACGTTAATATGAAGAAGGTTAGAATGAACGATTCTAATGAAACCAACCTTTGGCATTGTCGTTTAGGCCATATAAACGAAACTCGCATTGCTAAGCTCCATAAAGATGGACTAATAGACTCATTTGATTTTGAATCATATGAAACATGTGAGTCATGTTTGTTAGGCAAAATGACTAAGGCTCCCTTTACTGGTAAAGGAGAAAGAGCCTCGGACTTATTAGGTCTAATACATACTGATGTATGCGGACCTATGTCTACATAGGCTAGAGGTGGTTTTCAGTACTTCATTACGTTTACTGATGATTTCAGTAGATATGGCTATGTGTATCTAATGAGACACAAGTCAGAATCCTTTGAAAAGTTCAAGGAATTTAAGAATGAAGTACAGAATCAACTCAGAAAAAGTATTAAGATGCTTCGATCAGATCGAGGCGGTGAATATTTAGACCGAGATTTTCTTGACCATCTAAAAGACTATGGTATAGTATCACAGCTCACTCTACCGGGTACGCCTCAATAGAATGGTGTATCCGAAAGGAGGAACAAAACCTTGTTGGACATGGTTCGTTCTATGATGAGTCAAGCTAACCTTCCTTCTTCTTTTTGGGGACATGCACTATTGAGTACTGCTTTTACACTTAACCGTGTTCCATCTAAATCGGTTGAAAAGACATCATATGAGATATGGACTGGGAAGCGTCCCAATTTGTCTTTTATGAGGATTTGGGGTTGTGAGACTTACGTAAGACGTGAAGCATCGGATAAACTCGGCCCTAAATCCGAGAAGTGCCTATTTTGTAGGATACCCTAAGGAAACCAAAGGGTATTACTTCTATAATCCCACCGACCACAAAGTGTTTGTTGCTCGGACTGCTATTTTTCTAGAAAGAAAATTTATTTCTAGAGGAATCAGTGGGAGGAAAATAGAACTCGAAGAAGTTCGAGATCTAGAGACTGAGATGGAACAAGGACAGGAACCACAAGGTGTTGTGGATGAGAATCCTGTTCCTGTAACACATGGACCGCGTAGGTCAGATAGGATTCGGTATGAGCCTGAGAGATATGGATTTCTCATGACTCATACTGGAGACAGGATGCTCATAGATGAGGATGAGCCCACTTCCTATCAGCAGGCCGTTACGGGTCCGGACTCCCAGAAGTGGCTAGAAGCCATGAATTCAGAAATGGAATCCATGTATCAGAACAAGGTATGGACCTTGGTTGAGCCACCCGAAGGGGTAAAACCCATAGGGTGCAAATGGGTCTTTAAGAAAAAGACCGACATGGATGGTAATGTGATTACCTATAAAGGGCGATTGGTTGCGAAAGGTTTCAAACAAGTTCATGGTATTGACTATGAAGAAACCTCCTCACCAGTTGCCATGGTAAAATCCATCCGAATTCTGTTGGCTATAGCTGCATACCATGATTATGAGATATGGTAAATGGATGTCAAAACCGCTTTCCTTAACGGAAATCTTTTAGAGGATGTGTATATGACACAGCCTGAAGGTTTTGTCGATCCAGAGAATGCCAAAATGGTATGCAAGTTGCAAAGGTCCATTTATGGACTTAAGCAAGCTTCAAGGAGTTGGAATCTTCGTTTTAATGATGTAATCAAAGAGTTTGGTTTCATCAAAAATGAAGATGAACCATGTGTTTACAAGAAGGTTAGTGGGAGCACTGTTGTTTTCTTGTTGTTATATGTTGACGACATTCTACTTATTGGAAATGATATTCCGACACTACAGTCTGTAAAGGCTTGGTTAGGGAAGAATTTCTCAATGAAGGACTTAGGAGAAGTTGCCTATGTTTTAGGTATAAAGATCTATAGAGATAGATCCAGAAGGCTTCTCGGGCTAAGTCAGAGTACATATATTGACAAGGTGCTAAAGAGGTTTAGCATGCAGGATTCCAAGAAAGGATTCTTGCCCATGTCACATGGCGTCTCTCTCTCAAGGAATCAATGTCCTAGTACATCTAAAGAGAGAGAGCGGATGAGTAAGATCCCTTATGCTTCGGCAATAGGTTCTATCATGTATGACATGCTATGTACTCGACCGGATGTTGCTTATGCTTTGAGTGTCACAAGTAGGTACCAATCTGATCCCGGTGAGAGTCACTAGACAGTGGTTAAGAACATCCTTAAGTACTTGAGAAGGACTAAAGATGCATTCCTGGTTTACGGAAGCGCTGATGAGCTCATTGTAAAGGGTACACCGATGCTAGCTTCCAAACCGACAGGGAAGACTTCAGATCGCAATCAGGATATGTGTTTTGTCTTGGAGGTGGTGCTGTATGCTGGAAGAGTTCTAAGCAAGAGACAGTTGCAAATTCTACAACCGAGGCTGAGTACATTGCTGCCTCAGATGCAACGAAAGAGGCTGTTTGGATTAAGAAGTTCATAATTGAACTTGGGGTGGTTCCTAGTATTGAGAGTCCGATTGAGCTCTATTGTGACAATAATGGGACAATTGCACAGGCTCAAGAGCCTAGATACCACCAGAGATCCAAACATATACTCCGACGCTATCATCTTATTAGAGAGATCATAGAGAGAGGCGATGTCAGACTGTGCAGAGTTCCTTCTGAGAACAATGTAGCAGATCCCTTGATTAAGCCGCTCACACAGTAGAAGCATGATGGTCATTGCACATCCATTGGTATTAGATACATGTACGATTGGCTTTAGTGCAAGTGGAAGATTGTTAGTAATATGCCCAAAAGCCAATCCATGGATGATTGTAGTCATGTATATACATTAAGGTTATTCCAATAAATATGATTATGAGATAATCGCTTGCACATATTTATAACCCTAGAATATTTTATATTCTTAAATGTCCCTAGTCGATTATTATTATGGATGGGTTATAATAATAAATTAAGACTAGCGTATGTTGAGAATTATATGAGATATGAATTCTACATACGGGTACAAGTTAGAGAACTTGTGGACTGGACCGACCCACATAAGAACCCTACATGGAACGTTATATGATTGTCATTAGTGGTTCTTATATGTATTGTCCTTAGACCTGAGATCATCAAGATTCCCAACATGTGAGTCGTATACTTTGATATTATTCCTAGCCATCCGTAACTGGGTGGACTTAAAGGTAATCATTGGGTATATGATAAATGTGTAGTGGGTTTTTTATGATCTAGGGGGGATTCGTCCAACCCATATAACGGGTATATTATCAGATGGTTTCTTGATAGAGTTGAACTATTAAATGCATGGCCATGCTCGGATTAGGTGATATGGTGATATCACGAGTATTCGTTTTACACAGTTAACTCGGGGATCAAGAAACCAAGATTAAACATATACGAGATTGACATATTCCATGTCTCGGTTTAATCTTGATAATGGGACGAAGGGATGATGTGTTGCTAGACGCCGCTCTTTGCTTATAATTGTAAAATGAGATTTTACAATTATTGCCGAATGTTACAAGTGCCTACAGGGTCACACACATAGAACCGTTGATTCGAGCAGGTGGTTGGACCGTGGTTGGACCATGGTTCGATCGGGTGTGGTTGGACCGTGGTTGAACCAAGGTCGCTTTGGATCAATAATTATCAGAATTATTGGTCAGACATGGTGATGTGGTATGTTGTAATCTGATTATGTTAGTGGGAGATATTAGTGATGAGGGTCATCACCTTTGGTCCACTATGTTGGCCATTTTGCTATTAACCTAATGGCATTATGTGTGAGTGGGTGTAGTGCCTTAGTAATCAGATCATTTTGCTCCTCTCTCTTATATTCATTCAGTTTTCAGAGCATCCTTGAGAGTGTCTTGAGAGCTTCTGAGTTTTGAGAGTAAAACACACACATACCCTTCTTTGAGAAAGAAGAGAGACACCACACAAAGCTCCCGAAAATCCTGTTGCTAGCACATCAGTTCGGGAGGGCTTGAAGTTGGAGATCGTGTGACGATTCCGACTTGATCACGGTTCGTGTGGATACCGTAGAGGGGCGGGATACCTTGTCTTGCTCTTGCTGATTCCGGCACTTCAGTTAGGTGGAAGATCCTAACCGTGTAAGGTACGAAAATTGTTATTCGGTTTATACGCTTCACATGTGTTCCTATGTTGTTTCCGGTTTTTCCGCTGCGTATTTTGCTTGCTTTTGAGTGTCAATTGCATGTCCGGAAACTCACAGCATCTTCTTGGTCACAAAGCATACTAGCACTTTAACACTCCAGGTTCGCAATTGTTTGTGTTCTTCATTATGTTTTTGCAGTTGCGCACAAATTATATGATGGAGAATGCTTAAAGTAATTTTTTGTGAATCTTTCTTTCCAATGGTATTTTGTCCTGATTCTCTGCCAACAATGGTTTGGAAATCTAAACTAACAAAAGGCTATCACTGCTTGACTGCAGCTCACTTGGTTGCAGTGATCTTGTTGAATAACTTTGGTCACTTGTTGGTTCTCTTGCTTATGAAGTGTTTTGCCCTCTGAAATGTTGTGATCAGGTGTTTAGGCAATGCAAAGGGTGCTGTAACCGTCGTGTAGTTTTCATGTACCAGAGCAGCATGATTCAAGTTAGGAATCAAGATATTTGGATTTCTTTCCTCAATTTGCAGCCTGATTCCTTAATACTCTGTTAGCTTGAGAATTCATTAGGAGATGCTCTTGATGACACTGTCCAAGTCAAAGAATGAGAATACACTACATTTGTTCATGAGCAGGATGTATATATTATTTGTTGTATTCCAGAAAGTTTGCTCATGAGGAGGATGTATACATTATTTTTTGTATCCTAGAAAGTAGAACAAAAGATATTTTATGTGAATAATTTTATTAATTTAGTAAAATTTTGGTTTTTATAATTTATTGTGTTATTTGTTCAGTTATAATTCTAATTGTATTAAGAACTAATTTTGTCCATAAAGCTATATAAAAGAGAACAAAAATTGTCTCCTTATATATATATATTCATGATATAAAAATAAGTCTATATATATATAAGAAGACAAATTTTGTTCCTTATATGATGTCTAAAAGGACTATAATTGTCTAAATTGAAAGCTATTGGGCACAAAGTTTGTCCATTTAGATATATTATAAAGGACAATATTTGTCTAATTAGAGTAAGATTTAGGAGACTAATTTCAATATTGTCCCTTAGGCTAAGATGAGAAGGCTTGATAAGAGAAATTGGTCAATGCCAAATTTTGTCCCAAAAGCCTAAGAGGACAAATTTTAGGCTTAATATGACAAAAAAAATTTGTCAAATTTGTTTGGGTTTGTTGTAGTGTTTCTTGGAAATTTCCGGTGACTTTACCCGTATATATTAGAATTTATATTTTTCTAGGTTTTTTTTTTTCATTTTTTAGGTTTTTGTTCGGGCAATATTTAATCATTTTTCCCATTTTTTTTTTCTGAATTTCCAAATTGTAAGGTGGCAAGTGCCGTGCGCACGTGATGCCGAAAACAAGTCGACGCCGTTTCACTTAATGCATGATTTTCTCTCTGCTTTTTCCCGTTTTATTGGCAAAATCTCAAGAATCCCCAATGAAACCTTTAAGCACTTGAATTTCATGATTCTTCGATTCAACTAGGCTTGTAATGACAGTAGCTATCCTAAAATTTTGCAGGTGATTAGGCTACAAAATTTCTTGCGTAGCTATTTTGAAAGGGGTACACTTTTTAGTGTCCCAACCTCCCAACCAGGAAACAAGAATTTATTCACTTCTTCACCGTCCAAAAAGATAAGTGAAAAAGGGGGAAGAATGTAGCTAAGTAAACAACATTAATATAAAGTTAACTATTTCTTAATGTTGGTAATTGGTACAGATTTGGAATTAATTTATTATCGGGTTAGTATATGATAAATACATAGTTCACGAACTGAATCCAGTTAGACAAGATCAAACAACCAATATTTATGGGTTCATATATCTCTGCTACCAAAGATGTACATTTTTTCTGGGTCGAATCCTTATATTTACAGGGTTTCTCAAGTTACCACCTAAAGATAAAAAATTAAAAATAACTCTTACTATAAAAAAGAAAAAAAGAAAAAAAGTACGCTTTGACACATAGAAGAATTTGGATTACAAAGCATTATATATGCTTGTAAAAAGAACATGCTTACATCACAATAACTATTCGCCACATCTGTTTTATGCTTAAAGAATTCTGTACACAAATTAATTCTGTTGATAAATTAGATTGTAATGTTTATTTAAGTAAATCCTAAATATTGAAAAAGAAAAGTACAATTAAGGCCAGGCCAGGCCTTTGAGGGTGAGAATTTGTTTGGATTGGTCTTTGAGGCCTTTGAGGGTGAGGCCAGGCCGAGCCCATAACTTGGAGAAAAGATTGGGCCAAATACGGTCAAGATGGCAAAAGCAGCTTTTTCAGCCTGTAAAATTCTTTCCTATACATTATATTTATAGAGATACCTTCCGCCGGATGACTTGTTATGGGCTCTAAGTTTTTTTAGGACTATCATGGGCTCTAGTCTTTTTTAGGATTTTATGCAAGTCCATGACTCTTGTGGTAGAATTTCTTCTTGGCCCATCTAGTCTTTGTTTGATGCCATCCCGCTGGTATAACACTAGAGGATCAAGTCCTTCGCTGGATTCATCACACTCTTTTAGTCTGATAAGATCTAGGAAGTACTCGGATGTGTCAAATGATCAGGCTATATTGGAATGGTTACTAGAAGAGGCTGATTGGGATAGTGATTTTGTAGATGCTGCTGTAACCATTGAGGAATTAAAGAGCAGTCATCCCCCCATCTCTCAGATGTTGGTTTCACCATTCAGGAAATGGCCTACCTACCAAATCCTGAGAGATGTGCAGGTCGACTAGTTGGGCTTCCCATGTATATCAGTTCCCCCCTGAGCCCAAATTTCTAACTCTTGGTAAGAAGTATATATGCCAAGTATGGAGCAGGCAGTAATACCAACAAGTTTAAGCCAATTGCTTTTATGGATTTGAGAATTGTATCAGTAATTAGCAACAACTGTGATGCGGTTCATGAGCATTTAAATCCTGAGAGATGCGCTGGTGAATTGTCATCAGGACAATCCTGAAAGACCATTTCCACCACACTATGCACTAATAGAAGCAAAGACCTGACGTTGGTTTATCCTGGAATAGTAGTGATGGTTTATGGATTAACATATCAATTCCTGGACACCCTTCGCCTTTCCACTCCTGAGACTCCTTTCTTCCTTCATTCCCAATATATGAATGAGTTGTACTCCTTCCCCTGAGACAAAGGTTTATGGAAGCTAGAACTAGGAGCAACTCATGTTGCGCATAGAGAAGCTTGTTCGTTGAGAACTTTTGAAGGGTAGATTCCAATGAAATGTTAGTAATGGGTGGTGTGTGTTCCTTATATCCCTTTGTCTAAAATTCAATCGCCTAAATCCGATGGTTTGCCTTGGAGGGAAGTGAAAGAATTGATAATTGATAGTGGGGGAGGCTAGAATGGGAGCGTAATTCAGGCTCTTTTCTTACTGGCAGAACGACAAGCTAATAGAGCTTATTCTTGTGACTGTGACGATCGAGTGGTGTGTGGCATTATATCAAGTCTATTGTCGTCTAACCTGTAAGAAATGGTTATGAAAGATTATGTTTGAAGCAGAGCGAAGAGTCACTTGGAGTAAAGGTCTCTACCTACCGAAGCTTTGGATTGGTCAGCCCCTATAAACAAAACAAAAAAGATTAAAAAAGATAAAATAAAACCAAATCAAAATTAGTTATGGCAGAGAAATAATGACACAAGGTTTGCTTGCCAATTTGCAGACCCGGTAAAAATCGCTGTAACAAGACTTTTACAGACCCGGTAAAAATCCGAATTTTTACCCGGGCTGTTACATACACATTGTCATCATTTTTCTTTTTTCAACCACTGCAATTTCTTTACCATATTTTGAAATATTATTGTATTGGATTTGAACATTTGGAATATTAAGTTTATAATTTTTAAATGTGCGAGCCTACACCATCAGTCATTCCAGCTTTGAATGATTCTGACTTGTCCCCTTTGTTGCCTACTAGTTGAACCCATTTCTGTGAATGAGTTGAACAATCTTTTGACAATAAACTCCCCATGCATATTCCCACCATTAACAGATCATAAAAAAGCATAAAAAGAAAAGGAGACAATGCATGGAAAGAGCTAAGTTCTTGCGCCTCAACCGAGTGATCTTTGAGACTTATATGGAATTGAAGTAGTTGCCATTGCCATTGCCATTTTGAATGAGGATTGTGCCATGGATTGGGAGATTGAGCCTATAGTCTTGCACATCACATATCTTTTGCCTCTTTTTGATATATTGTGTTAAGGTTTTGTTTGTTCATAGACAGTCAAATAGATCGGCTGACTATTTAGCTAAGTATGCCAGGAAGCACCTTTGTACTGAATCTGGTGTTTTGCCATAAGAGTTTCTTTGCATTGTACAAGAGGAAACTCCCTTTCAATCTAATACAATTTACATCTTGGTTCAAAGGAAAAAAAAATAATCAAATTGGTCCAGTTTTGCGTCGGACAAAGACCAAAACTAGCAAAATGTCCCCGTACTTTGGTTGTTTGACCAGTTACTTTTAATATTATGGAATAGAAATACTTATTGCTTTTTACCATTAAATAGATTCTTAATTCATATTTTTCAATGAACATGAGTTTTATAAAATGTATAAATTTCTCAAATTTTCTTGGAATTTGATGTAATTTATAAGCAAATGATAAAAGGAAATAGGGGTGAACTTTGGATGGACAGACTAATTAACTTATGATATGAAGATTTTTTTTTAGAAGGAAAAAAATATCTAAAAAATATTAAAAGGTTAAAAGTCTAAACTAAAAATATACTTTTTAATCATATAAAGGTAGCATTGTACTGTTTTATTTGAAGTTTTAAGAGAAATAAATTCATAACCTACTTTAGTAACTTTAAAAGAGTAAATTTTTTATTTAAATTTAGTAAAAAAACCTAACTTTTTTAATTTGAAAGGCCAAAAATATACTAACATAAATTTAATGTATTGCATATTCTAACAAAAAAAAATATGAAATAATGTTTTTGAGATGATTTAGATATTAATTTATGCACAATATAATAATTTAATATTTTCATATAAAAATGAAATATATCTTTATTTTAATAAATCATCTCTGAATTGTACGAACAATTTTTCTAAAAAATATTATTATTAAGGATCAGATGTTAGTTTTAATAAATTTAAGCATACGTAATATCAATTTTATAAATTTGAAGTATAAAAAAATGCTATTAAAGAGGATACATATAAGAAAATTTTAAATTATGATGGCTAGATATAACCATCTCAGAAATTAAGGCTAAAATTAGAAATTAAAATTATTGGGACCCACAAGCGGGACATGTGTGGTGGCCCGTCCAAGTGGAAACTTAGTGATGATGAGCAGACAGGTCGTTCTTCACACAGAAGTCACAAAGGCTAAAATATGGAGTGGGGCAGACAGGTCGTTCGTCATCTAGTCGTCGGTGTGTGTCACATCAGCAACCAACTTGGAATATTCAGGAGTCAGTCATTAATATTTGGGTGTCCATAGCGTCCTACATTAGGTTACCATAGAAAGACAAACTAGCCCCTAAAGAGCAGACCCCATAACTTCTTCAAAGAGAAAAAGACTAACGTAAAAATAAAAAATATTGGTTACTTTCAAATAAACTAAGCCAAGAAATTTACAAAGAATACCACAGTAATTTTGCAAGTGAATGTATAAATTTCGAAACAGAGAAGTACAAAAATTTTATTTTCAGTAAAAAACCAAGAATACCTTCCTGTGGGGGTTTGCTGACCTCAATAAATAAAAAACTTCCATTTGCCCCCTTCGGGTACAATTAAAATTGATCCAACCATCCAATCGTTTTATATTAAAATATGATGATGAACCTAAGAGGGAGGGTGAGTTGTAGGATCAGAGGTCATTCTAGGGTTTGTGTTGCCTGACTCAAGAGATGAAATAGATGAGGACTAGGACGAGGAAGTTTTGGGTGTTCCAATCTCTATAGGATCCATTTGTTGCCATTCAACGTTTTGGTGGCTCCGCTACTATAAGGACGTAGGTAATAGAGATAGTGGATGTGATAATATGCACACCAAAACTTGATGCCCTTAATAGTGTATTATAGTACTTGAATAAGCGTTATACAAGAAATACAATTTCCATCAGACTGCGGATGTAAAAAAGGAATTTAGAAGGGTCCAAATCATAACACTACATAAATAGGGACTTAATTGTATTATATAAGAAAATATGAAAAAAATGAATAAAAATAGAATTGTATTATTAAGAATGTATAACATAATACTAACCATTAAGCTACCTATTGCTATTCAAGAAATTATTACCATATGAACACAAAATAAGATTCTAGGGAAGTCCTCCACCCGACAGAGTATGCTACCTGAGTTCTAATTTGAGAGAGATCTCAAATTGACTAAATTATTTGCTTATTTTTTTTTCTTTGGAATAATGGGGTCCTATAAATAGAGATTAACAAGTAACCTAGAGAAACTAATAAAGGCTAAGTTACGGCTGCCTCCAAAGTGTTGGAGCTTAGTTGGTAGCAATTATAAATTACCTCGTGAAACAATCATAGGCTAGATTTTTCTAACAAAGCTCGGGAGCCATCGTAACATATATCAGATAATTTGTATGTGCTTTTGAAGATGCTTATTTCATAAAATTTATGAAATTTTCCTCTCAACCATCATAGAGTTTTCCTATAACATAATTGTATGCGCTAACATAATATATATTTTGGCTTGTTGCTTATTCAGTTCCTTCATCCGTATCTTCCTCTTCAACAACTCAATCGTCGTCGTCTTCTAATTCCTTTAGAATGTCCACGATTTGGTTAACTGTCGCACAAAGGTTGGCGTTGAGTTGTAAGCAATTAAGCACTATATTGGTGATCCTCACGGCATTCTCATTGTCCATTGCATGTCGTTTTTGCTTTTTCTATCTGTTTACTTATGCTATAAAGCCTCTTTTTTGTATTTCAGAATTTTTTAGGTGAACAAATCTAAAAAATCAAAAAAATGTGCATATGATAAATAGTTCACTAAGTTTCGAGGAAGTTTATAAACTTACATTATGTCTGCATGTTTGGGGCTCATACCCAAGTGTGATTCCAATAATTCTGCCCCCTTTAACGGCACCAAAATTGTACAATTTGGCATTACTATCTTGGAAAGCAAAAACTTAGTGATGTTCTTTGTGTCTATAAACCACATCATGTAAAATACTTTGCTTAACTTACATTATCAAGCATGATACTTGTCGGTCTAATGCTCAGATGTGAATGTTCTAAGCTATGGATGGTGTAGAGTGCTTGTGTTGTATCCTTCAATATGTCTTCCCATTTTGCATCTAAAATTTCAATTTAAATTACATCCAGACATATGTAGGTATACTATCTTACCAAGTACAAAGTAAAAATATTTGGTTTTCTGATGAAGAAATTTTTCACTAGAATTGGCTTTCCTCTCATTATTCCTAAAAAACTTTTGCTGTGGATTTGCCCTTTGTCAATGTACCTTGTTTGATTTCTTGTGCTTTACCATCCGCAAACTTCTTGATTTCTTCTTTCGTGAATTCTATCACTCCAATCACCATCTTCATCTGCATCTTCATCCTCATGTGGCCCATCTTCACCTATTACTGGCCCACCCTCCTCTGGCTCCACTACTGGTTCATCAACCTTCTGTCGTTTTGGTTCTCTCTCACCTTCCACTTTACAATGGAACCTACCAAACAAGTAAAACAATGTTATCTTCTAGATAACGAACCGTTCTTCTACTATTTCCTAATCGGTAATATATCATATTCAGTTGATCCTTAAATCCGAATTGGGATCCACACAATAAATTGAAACCCAAATGCGAACCGATTCATAAGCATTAACTCTGATAATTAAACCTAATCTAAATCATACTTTGAATTCCAAATCGGTAACATATCATACTCAATTGATCCTAAAATCTGAAATCATGATCACACAATAAATCGAGCACAAATTTCTAACTCTTGGTAAGAAGTATGTGAAGTATGAAGCAGGCACTAACACCATCAAGTTCAAGCCAAATGCTTTTACAGATTTGAGATTGTATCAGTACCTAGTAAGAACTGTGATGCGGTCCATGTGCATTTAAATCCTGAAAGATGGGCTGGTGAATTGTCATCAGGACAAGCCTGAAAGACCTTTTCCACCACACTGTATGCACTAAAAGAATCAAAACCCGACAAAGTGATAAGTCAAGTAGCGATCATGGCCAGAGGAGTTGTCAAATGCAGCGAACCACCACCTTCTCCGTTCCAACAGAACTATCCTTCAATTTCCCTTCTCCGTTTGGACGTATATATGGAGGTTCAGAGAACTCTAACATTGGCTCAAGAGGATACCATAAATCAAATTTAGAAATCACAAGTCGCCAATTACTATGGCAATGTTGTTGTTGATGTCTACCCACGGAACGGATACTTGATTTTTCAACCGGAATAAGAAGGCGGACATATGTGGCGAAATTCACTCCCCTGGCTCCAGGATTTGCTACAGGAGACATTACATGGAGTAATAAGTTAGGTCAGATTGTTAAGACTCCTTTTGTGGTTAATGCCTTTGGCTAAGGAATTAGTCTCATCATTAGTTATACCAGGCCATTATCTTGTTGGCCATTTTTTCAGTAGAATTTAAACTTTATTATCATCAATAAACTCTTTTTTTTTTTTAATTCTAACCAATAAACTCTTTATTGTTACTATGCAATGAGCCTCATTTATGCATGATTTGCCTTTTGCTAGTGCCTCTTCTCCTAGCATAATTTGGAAGTTTCTGCCCAATAAAAAAAAGTGGAAATATACTTATTTCTTGAATTGTAGGAACGTTAACTAAAACTTATAACTAGCTAGCGAATCTCGACAGCTTTGAAAGACATACAGCTTTAATATATATTGAATAGTGAAGAACTTCACCACATTGCAGGTAAGTGGTTGTTACATTTGTTGGAATATAAGTGTGAGTAGTGTATCCCACATCGGAGAGAAAGAGGCCAAGTGAGTAACATATAAGTGAAGTGGACCCATGTACCCAATACCTTGAGGTTTTGGGTTACAGAGTGGTGTCCTGGTCACGCGTATGGAACTCACTTGGCCCTCGCGTATTGTCTCCCCGGTTTTCGGGCGACTCCCGGTTCTCAACACGTGGTAGCGGAGCCGATGGTTCGGCTGGGACGGAATGGTTTGCGACATGGTGATGCTCCCGTGGATGCTGCCCCCATATGGAACGAAGAGCGGGTGGCTCCGGATAAGAGTGGTATCGGCAGGCGCATGCTTCTAAGTGGTTGTGGGCCCTCGGCCTAAGTGAAGTTGTAAGTCGTGGCTCCCGATGGAATGAGCTCTTCGAGCATTGGCAGACGCGTGCTCTTGGAACGGGCTTGATGGCAAGAGTGGGCTCTCGGTGATGTTGCAAAAAGTTTCCGAAATGTTTCCGTTGAAGGGAGAGTAGGCCCGATGATGTCCGATATGGAAGAGTCTCACACTTGAGGGGGAGATTGTTGGAATATAAGTGTGAGTAGTGTATCCCACATCGGAGAGAAAGAGGCTAAGTGAGTAACATATAAGTGAAGTGGACCCATGTACCCAATACCTTGAGGTTTTGGGTTATAGAGTGGTGTCCTGGTCACGCGTATGGAACTCACTTGGGCCTCGCGTATTGTCTCCCCGGTTTTCGGGCGACTCCCCGGTTCTCAACAACATTCATCAAAACATTCTACATATTAAACCAATTAACTATAACGAGAAGCACTGTCCTGCGTGATTTAATTAAAAGGTGCATTCAAAACACAGTTGTAACCTGTTCCTTTTCTCCTCTTATTCCAGAAAAAGGACTGTAGGATTAGTTGGGGAGTGTAGGAATCACTGTAGGAAACTGCCTCAATTCTATCAGGAAGATGCTATTAACTCCATTCAAAACACAGTTGTAACCTGTTCCTTTTCTCCTCTTATTCCAGAAAAAGGACTGTAGGATTAGTTGGGGAGTGTAGGAATCACTGTAGGAAACTGCCTCAATTCTATCAGGAAGACACTATTAACTCCATGAGTGGTTACAGCTTTATCATTTAGACGAATTAGTTTAAGCTCCTTTGACCTCAAGTTGTACGAGTATATACATATTTCCCTAACAGGTTGTTCCACCCAGAATCTATCTTCAATAGCAAAGTAGACTATATTCTCGTCGTTGGGGTCCAAAGCTAGTGCTTGTAGTACTTTACCCCGATCCATAAGCCCCAATGTCACCCTCAAACTTCGCATAGCAGCATTACCACCATTGGGATCAATAATTTCCCTCCAAGAAGCCTCACCCTTTAAGCTCCACTTCCTTGCATGGGAATCCCCCAGCTCCCACACTCTTAAAAATTCACCATAGTAATCCTCATCAAATCCATTGTAGTAATACTGATCGTCTCCACCATCAAAGGGACATATCTTCAATAACCTCAAAGATCCTTGATACTCCCTGAATCCTAACATGTCCCCAACCCAGGTGGGCTGTTAATAGTATGGTAATTACCTTGCTGTTCTGGGTCCAAGAAATTGTAAATCACAAAGTTGTGGTGCATGATGTTCCACAGGTATAGAGTGCCATCCTCACTGCAATACCTCCACCTCCTTCCATTCGTTTGTTACGGAAGAAAATATCTACGCCAAGAATGAGGTGTATTCTTTCGGTTAATGGATTCGCACCACGCTGTAGCTTTTCCCATCATACACCAACCCAACCCTGACGCCGATCACGCTGCAGCTGACATGAAGTTTGGGAGGGAAAGGAGGGAGAGCGACCCATTGCTTCGTGAGTGGGTTGCAAAGGCAATATACTCTTTCCTTGAACTCCATGGGGTGACATAACAACAAGTCCTTGTATGATGCTGCAATATGTAAGTTCTCTGGATTGATGAAAAGAAGGAAGTCTAATCTGAATCCTGAAGATTGGTGGACACTTATTTGGTCGCTGCAAGCTTTTTTTTACTCTTACTTGTTGGTGTTGTTTCCAAAGAAAGGTCGGTGCGAGTTACTATACGGTGTCTACACATTGATAATACTTCTTTCCGCTAACACTAGTCCAAGTACCAGTGGACTAACTTGCATCGGCTGGCAGATGTGCCTGATGGTAGTCGTTGAAGAATTTCAGTCAACAAGTTTTCGTCAAGAACTTTGATGGAAGCAGAATACTTCGCTTTTTCTCTTGACCCTGTCATGGCTATAGATTGTACGGAATTTTGTATAAAATTCTTAACCTACACATTATATTTATAGACATATAAATATACCGGCGGCCGGCTGACTTCTTATTGGCTCAAAGTTTTTCTAGGATTATCATGGGCTCTAATTTTAAAACCTAAATTTTGGTGAATAACTTCGAAGCTAATTGGGATTGCTTTGATCAATTATCACTAGCTATGTTCCTTATTTTCCTTGCTGATTAAATTTCGGTGCAAGATTCTTCTGTTTGTGTGTCAAGATTCTTCTTAGGTTTACAGGTATTTGATAAAATGGCAAAACTCGCCCAGCCTACAGCTTAGCGGCACCTCTGTGTGCCTCTCTCCTTAAGCTGTTGTTTCGCAGTGTTCAGCTCCCCTCAGCTCACATTTGTTCTTTCCGTTCCCAAGAATCGGCTTGCAGAATTCAACAAGCTCCCGTCGGCACTTGTAGAATCGAGTTGGGAGGAACAGAAGGAGGCTTCCCTCAGATGTTTTGGCAAATAAAATGGTAATAGCTAAACAAAGTATTGAGTTGGTAAATTAAGTTTCCCTCCATGGGTTGTTTTAGGTGCACCGTTGAAGAGACTTGGAGCAATAGGGGACTTGGTTCTTCAATTGATTGGGTAAGCACTGTTTAAACATTTATTTGGTTTGGCTAAGCTAGACACTTTTCCTTCAGTTTTGTTCCTGATTTCAAAGATTGAGGACGTAAGGCACTGTATTTCGCTATTGTGATATCTGTTAGCAAGTTTGCGATTGCTTTGTTGATGCCTTCTAATCTTTGATTTACTTTATGCCACAGCTTAAGTGTAATTGGGGTTGTATGCTATGCGAGTAAAATATTTCTGTGAGGAAATTACTTCGACGAATTTTTGCAGAGACAGAAGATGCTTAGTCAGATTGTTTTCGCCTCGAGGACAGTCATGAATTTGATTGATGGAATGTGTCACAGGAAGTAATTGGTTCAATGACTTTGCATTGCACTCTTTCAACAACCACCACTCTTGTGACCCTTATGCTGCTATGCATAACAGACAGCTCTGGGCAACTAATGCACTAGACAATCCTACGGTGGTAATTAAGAGTACCCTATATTCTGGGCATACTTGAAAGATGCTGAAATAATCTTGTGCTCCCCTGGTTTGTAACATTCTAATATATGTGACCAATTGCCTATTTTTCCCATGTTATAACAATCATGTATACGTTGGTTGCCATACTCCCAAGAAAGCATCACCTCATTCATTAGGATTCTGCATAAAGGGCCGTCATGTCTGCCCTCTTTCTCCCTCTCCTTTATCCACTCTTCCACAACCAGCAACTCAACTATGGATGCACCACCATCCCGCATCCAACAAAATCTCTATCTTCCTCTCAACAACAAACCATGGATGAACCCCTTAAGCATCCTCTTAGATTCATTCCTACTCACCATCTCAAACTCGTTCTCTGAAAACACATACCACAAAATCTCCTCACTCAATCCCAAGTAAGCCTCACCCCCTCACACATCAACAATCCATTTTTTATCAACACCGCAAACACCAACCAAGAACACTCGCTACCCTCGTCAACATGTATACTCGGCCCCATTCCCCCCACTTTCACGCATTTGTGTAGCATTTATTCATACAATGTTCTACATATATATTGAGCCAAAGTATTATGAGAGAAGACAAAGATAAATGACATGGATCAACAAAATATTATATATGCTTGTCAATTAGGATCAGTTGGCATAGAAAGGAAGTGTAGGAATCACTGTAGGAAACTGCGTTTATATCTACTGAATTGTGAAGAAATTCAGCACATTCACGGTGGTGGTTGTAAACGTTCTACATAATGAACCAGTTAAAATATGAAGAGAAAAATTACCGAGGGAACTGTAGGATCAGCTGGGTAGTGTAGGAATCACTGTAGGAAACTGCCTCAGTTCGATCAGGAAGACGTCATCAACACAAAGAGTGGTTGCAGATTTATCACTTAGACGAATTAGTTTAAGCTCCTTTGACCTCAAGTTATACGAGTATACACATATTTCCTTGACACGTTGTCCCAGCCGGAACCATTCTTCAACAGCAAAGTAGACTATATTCTCGTCATTGGGGTCCAAAGCTAGAGCCTTTAGTTGTCTAGTCTCGTCCGTATCCTTCAATCTCACTCTCAAACTTCGCATAGCAGCATTACCACCACCGTTGGGATCAATGATTTCCCTCCAAGAAACCTCACCCTTTAAGCTCCACTTCCCTGTATGGGAATCCTCCAGCTCCCACACTCTTAAAAATCCACCACGGTAATCCTCATCGGCTCCACCATCAGGGGGACGTATCTGCAAGAACCTCAAAGATCCTTGATATTCCCCAAATGCTAACACGTCTCCGTACCCATCCCCCCACCCAGGTGGGCTGTTAATAGTATAGCAATTACCTTGTTGTGCTGGGTCCAAATAATTGTAAATCACAATGTTATGGTCCAAGATGTTCCACAGATATAGAGTGCCATCCTCACTGCAAAACCTGCTTTGGTGGCAATGGCCGAAATAAAGACTGAGGTCGTTGGCAGATTTTCCTGATGGGATTCGATGAAGAATTTCAATCAACAAGGATTCGTCAAGATCGTTGATGGAAGCAGAAGACTTCGCTTTTTTTCTTGACCTAAACCTAGAGTTGGATCCTGTCATGGCTATAGATTATACTGAATTTTGCCAATAATTCTTAACCTACACATCATATTTATACACTTTATACAGGCCGCCGACTCACTTATTATGGGCTCTTAAGTTTGTCTAGGATTATCATGGGCTTTAACTTTATTACCTAAATTTTGGCCAATTAACTTCGAAGCAATTTGGGATTGCTTTGATCAATTATCACTAAGTTCCTTATTTTTCTTGCGGATTGAATGTCAGCGTAAGATTCTTTGTTTGTACGTCAAGCTAAATTTTAATTTTTTTTGTTTTATTTTGTGAAGACATAAAACTGTATTAGATTATCAAATGGGTTTTTGTGTTTTTTTCCCTCCATGTTTAGTGGTTTGGCCAATTATATACTCCTATATTTTTATTTTTGGCCGGGCATATATCCCAACTTTGCATTGACAGGCCAAACGTGATCTCTTGGTCAGGTACTTGTTGACGTGGCGGGCTATCCGAATTTAGGGCTTGGGAGGTGTTTCAAAACGGCGTCGTCTCATGCCTAAACGACGTCGTTTCAATAGGTTGGGTGGACCTGTCAAATCCATGTGTCTCAATGGGCCCAACATACTGCCAACCCGGTTTCTTTACCCAATCGACCCAAAACCGGTAGATATTCCGAAAAAAACCTGCCCAAAAACCCACCCTCAACCTGATTAATTTTTTGAAAAATACCCAAATGTCTAAATTATTTATTATTTTTTCTTTTCCATTTTCTGGATTTTTTTTTTCAAATACAACGTAATAACCAAAAAAATGGATCTGAACGATAAGGTTTCTCATTTTTTTTTTTGTCATTTTTATTAATGCTAATAAAAAAAAGCATAAAACATAGAGGAGATCGGCTCCATTCTGGAAACATAGAGGAGCAGATTGGCTTCAACCAACAAGTTCACACAAAGAAAACTCAATACTGGAAACACCATCATCGTTATCCAACCCAACAACATCATTCAAAACATTTTAAAACTCTTATTCCTCACATAAATTAAAAGCTTTACTAACTAATATGTCTGCTACAAGATTTATCTCAGGGTAATTATGATGAAAGGTGACTATCCAATTAGGGGCTAGCAACGAACGAATACACTCCAACAAGGATAGGTTCTCTAGTCGACTAGTTGGTGCAGCGCTTAAGAGCAATGCTGCCTCTTGGTTATCTGTTCCCACCATTAGGTGAGATATACTCATACTCCAAGCAATGCATAGAACATCGTAGATGGCCCATAACTTCGACTGAAAGCTTGTGCAAGTGCGTAGGCCATGAATAAAGCCTTTGCACCATCTCCTTTGAGAGGAATGAATGAGGCCACCAGCTCCCGCATGACTGTTATGAGAAGACACAGCACCGTCAGTGTTGGGCTTGTGCCAACCAATAGGGGGTGGAGCCCAACCCAATGTCAACTGTAATCATAGCACCCTAGACCCGGGTATCAACCTTGAGCATGTTCTCCTACATTTGGTAATAAGCAAGGTGAAAATGCGACTCAGAGTCTCTTCTGGTGTCGTTGCTAGGCTGTCTATTTGGAAGATATACTCATTGCGGACCTTCCAGATTTGCCATACCGCAACCTTGAATACTAGACTCCAAGAGCATCTTGAGTTGATATTGAAGGTGGCAACCAAAGAAGCTTGCACCCACTCAGCAACATTGCCACCTGCAAAGAAGACAGAGTAGGCATCCTAAGAGAGCAAACTAAGCCAAACATTCCTTGGAAAAGAACAGTCTCGTAGAGCATGTAATGGATTTTCAATTGCGCCTTGACAACAGGGACATGTGTCATCTATGGCCATGTGGCGCCTAACACGATTAGAGTTGTCAGGATCGCATCGTGACAAAGTTTCCAAAGCAAGGTTTGGACCTGGGGTAGTCCTTTCCGTTTCTATATTTTCTTGCAGTTGATAGATTGTTCAGACATCCCTTCATCTGCAATCAGACCGTAGGCTGATTTAGTAGAGCATTTCCCTGAACTCATATGCTCCCAAACTGGCAAATCATCACTACCATTTGGAGGAGGTATCAATGAAAGCTGAATGAGCCCCTGGATGTCTGAGGGAAGGTACTGACTTAATGAACTGATATCCCAGGTACCATCTTGACCAATGTAGTGTCAAACATTCTTAAGCAATAAATCCTTAGGAACACTAGTCCTGGCATGAGCTAGTAAATTCCCCTCACATCCAAGCTAATTGTAAGTCCAGAACTTGACATTTGTGCCATTCCCAACCAACCAAGTTGTTCCTTTCTAAATAGTAGGCCAAGCTTTGCATAGTCCTCTCCGAACGTAGGAGTAATTCTTTCTGGAAACTATATCTGGAAGGACATCAGGATTTTTTCCATACTTTGCCCATAGTACTCGAACCCAAAGTAAGTCAGACTAAGTTAGGAACTTCCAAGCCAATTTAACGAGGAAAGCTTCATTGGCTTCGTCGAAGTCCGAGTCCTCCTTTTTCCTTCGAGGTGCAAACCTTTTTTCATCCCACCAAGGAAGGCTTTCTTTCTTCCTGAGTAGCACCCCATAGGAATTGTCTTGACTTTTTGTCAATCTCATCACATATGGATACTGGTATAGAAAGCATTTGCGTTGAATATGTTGGTATCGCCTCAAAACAGATTTAGTCAGAGTTAGCCTACCAGCAAATGATAAAGTTTTAACTTTCCAAGCCTTCAACTTATCCTCGACTTTATCAGAAATGAAGCAAAAAATTTAAGAACTAGTGCGACCGTGGATCAGTGGAATCCCTAGGTACATCCCCAGATTGTCTGTTAACGGTATTGCACCGAGGCAAAATTCCTAATTAATTAGAGATGTCAGTTTGGTTCTGATTTGTATTTGAGCCAATTAATTTTTTCATATTTTCATTATGCCCCTCATGTTTGGATTACATGGGATTGTATATGTATATTGTTCTAATCTATTCTGAAATGTACTGACTCAATTGTTGTGATTGTAAGCTGTACCCTCATGTTTGGATTGTATGATTTTAATCTATTGTTCATGGCTCCCGGACTAGTTCACGATAAATACAACAATACATGAACTGGATAAAAAAAAAATTACTCTCTCAAAAACTGAACAGTGACAGCCAAGCTTCAAAAAAATGTAAATCTAGTGACTAAATTATATTATGAAGGTCTTCTGATACAAAGTACACCTATTGCGGGTGTGGTGCTCTTAGATGAGCTTATGCATCAATTATAGAATACAAGGTTATTGACAAATTACAACTTCCTCTACATTTTGTATTACTGATAATCTAAATGACACACCGAATTTGATGCTACTAACAAATGACTTTTTTTTTACCGTCAAGTTTGGCACAAAATTATAAATAGAATCGCATGAGAAACTACATATTGGATTCGCAGCCTAGCAGGTATTCTGCTAGTTTCTTACTCAATAAAGAGCAGTTTAACCTCGGAAAACTTTCCTTGATTCTCTTTTTGGTGACGGGAAATGAGGCTTGACTAGAACCTTTGCAGTCCTTTTTTATTTTTCTCTGGACTAACAGAACTAATTAATAAATGCAAAAATTTGTTGTCGTCTGAAGCTTCCACAAGAAAAAATTTGGAAGATCCTTAATTCATGTGGTGTGAAGTCTTTGTTGTCATCTGAGCTTCACAAGAAAAAAAATTGGTGACGCGTTAACAACTGGATCACACAAAAGCATAAGAAAAAGTAGAAAAGAAAAGAAACCCACATTATGATGATGATGCATCCTCACCTTCCTAAGGAGAAATTCTGCTTTGATACTTTTGAGAGATGAAGCAGCTTCAGAAATGTTAATTCTATTTTCGGGGAAGTTGGCTTAGCACTCCACAGCTAATCGCAAAACGGATAATAAACAATCTTTCTTAGCTGACAAATTTTGTTCTTGCAGTGGCAAATTGGAGTCCGCTATTTCAGCTACCCTATCAGGCAATGCTTCACTCACATACTGCTTCAAACTCATCTCTCCCACAAAGAACTCATCTGTTGGAGCCTTTTTTGTAAATGTTTCCATCATTAAGAAACCAAAGCTGTACACATCACTCTTTAGAGACACAATGCCATTCGTTCCATCCTATAATATAAGCACAAGAATTGAATGTTGTTTCTAATCAAGAAACCAGCACCTGGAAAGCATTTGCAACAAGAAACCGGAAGATTTACTGTTATGAATCTGCTGAGCCAAGGATCGGGTCACACGGCGATTAATGGAAGGCTGTAGGGAGAAGTCGGGTTCGGGCAGAGAAGACTTTCCCTTACCACGCTTCTTTGATTTCCCTATGGTTGGTAGACTCGTTGAAGGGAGCCTTAGACCTTAATCCCTTTTTAGGAGAGATTCAACCTTGCTAGGAATTAGCAGAAAAGACTTGATTCGTTCTTATTCAGCATAGTCCTTTAAATAGAACTAGAGATAGTACATGAAAGGAAATTCTACGGAAGGGAAACAACTTGTCTAAGGAAAATAGGGATTATGATTCTGAAAATCATATCCTACTAGGAAACTATCTTACTGAAAGGAAACTGCAATATTGAAAATCAAAGGCATAAATTGAGACAGTAATCTGTGGCATAAATTAAGGCAAATCAACCCTCATGTTATGGATTCATTTATTGCGCCTTGAATATAGTTGTCCCTCAAAGGAATCCTTAACATTTCCCCCGTCCAGGAGAAGGAGCTTGTCCTCAAGCTCAAATTCAGGATAAGTGGTCTGAAACTGTTCCAACTGCTCCCATGTGGCATCAGCTAGAGACAATCCCTCCCAATGGACTAAAAGTTCCCGAGTGCCACGGTTGAGTCGAGCACGCACCACTGCAGCAGGTTTGAGTATAGCTTTGCCATCTTCAGTGGGAGGTAAGGCAGGGGTGGTGGAGGGTGGCAAACCTTTGTAAGGCTTCAAGGTGGACACGTGGAATACATTATGAATTTTGCTTGTGGAAGGGAGTTGCAACTCATAAGCAACTGTGCCAATACGACGCAAGATCTGAAAAGGCCCATAATATCTGGGAGAGAGTTTGTTACGACCCTTGTCACCAATGGATAATTGGCGATGGAGCTGCAGCCGCAACCAAACAAACTGACCAGGAGAATATGTCACCTCACGGTGGCTCCTGTCATAGGTCTCCTTCATGCGAGCTTGAGCTGCCAGCAACCGAGTGTGTATTTCCTTCAACAACTTATCACGGACAGTCAAGGCAGTGTCAATGGAATCAACCTTGGTGGAACTGTTGGTATAAGAAAGGAGGTGGGGAGGATCACGCCCATAAACAACCTTGAAAGGAGTGGTCTGAAGGGTGGAGTGGAAGGAGGTATTGTAAGTGTATTCAGCCCAAGGCACCCAGGATACCCACTTATGGGGAGTATCTCCAACAAAGTAGCGAAGGTACATTTCAATTGTGCGGTTGACTACCTCCGTTTGTCCATCGGTTTGGGGGTGATAAGCAGTAGAGAACTGTAGTTTGGTGCCATGAAGTCGGAAGAGCTCCTTCCAGAAAGTACTAGTGAAAAGCACATTGCGATCACAAGTGATCGTCTCCGGGACGCCATGCAGGCGAACAACATTTTCAAAGAAAACTTGGGCCACGCGGGCTGCAGTATACGGATGTGCCAAAGGTATGAAGTGGGCATACTTAGAAAAGCGATCCACCACCACAAAAAGAGCAGTTTTGCCCCATGATTTTGGAAGACCGTCAATGAAATCCATAGAGATATCGGACCAAACCTGATTAGGAAGCTGTAAGGGCTGAAGAAGGCCAGCTGGGCTGAGAGTTTCAGTTTTATTTTGCTGGCAAATGGGACAGGCAGCCACATATGTTGAGACAACAGCCTTTAATCCTTTCCAATAAAAATCTGCACGTATCCGTTGCAAGGTCTTTTGGATGCCCTCGTGGGCACTATCATGATAGGCAGTAAGAATGGTGGCAATCAATGGAGATTGGGGCAGCAAGAAAATTCTGCCTTTGTGCATGAGTAGATCTTCCTGAACAGACCATTCCGAACCAAGTTCACCAGCAGCAGCTTGTGTTTTGAGGGCTAGCAATTCGGAATTGGTATTCTGGTCAGCTTGGATTGCTTCTAAAAGGTGAGGCCGAGGGTGGCTGAGCATGGCTAACAACATGGTGTCAGAGTCACGTTGGGACAAGGCATCAGCCGCCTTATTGAGTGCTCCAGCGCGATACTCCACAGTGAAATCAAAACCCATCAACTTAATGAGCCAATGTTGTTGAGGGGGAGTGGTGAGACGCTGATCCAAAAGATATTTGAGGCTATAATGGTCTGTACGAATGAGAAAAGGTCGCCCCCATAAGTATGGCCGCCAATGTTGAACAGCCTTGGCCAAACCAATTAACTCTCGCTCATAAGCTGCGAGTTTTAAATGCCTTGCAGCGAGTTGTCGGCTGAAAAAGGCAACTGGGTGTCCGCCTTGTTGGAGGACAGCGCCAACACCACCACCGGAAGCATCGCATTCCACTATAAAAGGCTTAGAAAAATCAGGTAATTGCAGCACAGGAGCAGAGGATAGGGCCTTTTTCAAACAGTGGAAAGCATGGAGAGCTTGAGCCTGCCACTGAAAGGAATTCCGACGAAGCATGTTGGTCAAGGGGCTGGACAGTGGACCATAATCTTTGATAAATTTTCTATAGTACCCCGTCAGCCCAAGAAATCCGCGAAGGGCAGTTATGGTATGAGGCTGGGGCCACTCAGTAATGGCTTGAATTTTGTTGGGGTCAACAGCTACCCCTGCGGCAGAAATAATATGACCAAGATAGGCCACTTGTGTTTCACCAAAGGCACACTTGGAACGTTTCAAGAAGAGTTTATGTGCCCGTAGGAGTTCAAAAACTTGGCGGACATGGTTGAGATGGGCCTCCCAAGTGGTACTGTAAATTAAAATATCATCAAAAAAAACCAATACAAATTGGCGTAGGACATGCTGGAATACCTCATTCATCAAGGCTTGGAAGGTTGAGGGGGCATTCGTGAGGCCGAATGGCATCACCAGAAATTCAAAATGTCCATGGTGAGTTCGGAAGGCAGTCTTTTCTACATCATCCGGGCACATCCGAACTTGATGATAACCAGATTTCAAATCCAGTTTAGTGAAATAACAGGCTCCATGGATTTCGTCCAGCAATTCGTCTACCACCGGAATGGGAAACTTATCCTTGACCATCTTGGCATTAAGCTCTCGATAATCGACACAGAATCGCCAAGTACCATCCTGTTTAGAAACCAGTAAGACAGGGGAAGAGAATGGTGATTGGCTAGGACGGATGATACCTTGCTGCAACATCTGGGAGCACTGCCTCTCAATTTCATCTTTTTGCATGTGAGGATATCGGTAAGGTCTAACCACCACAGGTGCAGCTCCTGGCAAAAGACATATGCGATGATCGCAGTGTCTCAAGGGTGGTAACCCAGTAGGCTCTTGGAACAGATCATCAAATTCGTGGAGAAGAGAAGATAATTGGGTGGCCTGGGTCTCAGGAGTACCAAGCATGTGAGCAGCCATGATCCTCAAACCTTGTCTGCCTTGTAATGTTATGTGCCGATCAGAGAGAGTAAACTGCATTGTAAGAGCTGAACAATCCCAAATAATAGGACCTAGCATTTGCAACCACTTTATACCAAGAACTATATCAAATCCATCCAAGGGAATCACATAGAAATCAGCCATGAAATCATGATTATCAATAGAAAACCGTACCAGACGGCTTACTCCCATACTAGCTACCTTGTCTCCGTTGGCCACAGACACGCTGGTATTGGTAAGGGGTGTGATGCTTAGGCCCATTCGGGTAGCAGCAACCTGGCTGTTAAAATTATGAGTGCTACCGGAGTCCACCAGCCCAAGTAATAAATGCCCCCACATAGCAGCTACCACTTGCATTGTTCTGGTTTGTTGTTGTCCAGTGATCGCATGTAGGGATATTTCTACATCCCCTACAGTTGTGTCATCTCCTTCCATAGTGTGAGAATCTTCCAGCTCTAACCAGAAGAGTTTTTTGCATTGGTGTGTGCTGGAATAGGGTTCATCACAGTTGAAACACAACCCCTTGGCTCGTCTTTCTGCCATCTCCGCACGGCTCAACCTTTTGATGTAAGATGGTTGAGAGTTGGATTGCCTAGACACAGGATGGGTTGCTGTTCCTACTGTCGTGTGGGCTGTTCCGGCATTAGATCTGTAACCCTGCCATGGGACCTTGCGGTTTGTGCCTCCCTTCGCAATGTTAAGCCGACGTTCAAAGGCCCTTGCCCAACTCATGGCTGTTGCTAAATTTGGTGGCCTTTGTAACTCCACATCTACCTTTATCAATTCTTCAAGACCTGCTAAATACAACCCCACATGTAAATGAGATGGGATAGTGTTACCGGTGAGGGCCAATTTTTCCTGAAACTCGCATTCATATGCTTCTATTGAACCCGTCTGTCGCAGGCTTGACAATTCTCCAACAGGATTATTCCCCATCTTTGGTCCAAAGCGAAGCAAGCACTCCTTCCGAAAATCTGTCCATGGCAGCAAGCCTTGTTCATGCTTCAGCTGCCCATACCATTTTTGAGCTACTCCAAATAGGTGGAAAGCTGCTAACCCCACCTTATCCTCCTCGCTGGTGCGCTGGTTTTCAAAAAATTGATCACATCTCAAGAGCCACTCCAAAGGATCTTCCTTACCGTTAAAAGTAGGGAAATCCAGCTTGGTGAATCTGGGAATAGTACCGGCGTTGTTTGGTATTTTGGACCCAGCAACATCACTGGAAACTGGAGGAATTTGAGCAGGATGGTGGTGGCTGCTACTTGCCGTTGCATCAGAGGACTGTGATCGCCCCTGCCCTGCGGAAAGCAACACCTGAAGCTGCTGAGTCAGGAGGCGAAGCTGATCCCGAGTTTCTGTCTGTGCTGCTTTAATCGACTGGATCCGAGATTCCATATTATCGCCCATGGCAGGCTCCGCTACCAAGTTGTTATGAATCTGCTGAGCCAAGGATCGGGTCACACGGCGATTAGTGGAAGGCTGTAGGGAGAAGTCGGGTTCGGGCAGAGAAGACTTTCCCTTACCACGCTTCTTTGATTTCCCTATGGTTGGTAGACTCGTTGAAGGGAGCCTTAGACCTTAATCCCTTTTTAGGAGAGATTCAACCTTGCTAGGAATTAGCAGAAAAGACTTGATTCGTTCTTATTCAGCATAGTCCTTTAAATAGAACTAGAGATAGTACATGAAAGGAAATTCTACGGAAGGGAAACAACTTGTCTAAGGAAAATAGGGATTATGATTCTGAAAATCATATCCTACTAGGAAACTATCTTGCTGAAAGGAAACTGCAATATTGAAAATCAAAGGCATAAATTGAGACAGTAATCTGTGGCATAAATTAAGGCAAATCAACCCTCATGTTATGGATTCATTTATTGCGCCTTGAATATAGTTGACCCTCAAAGGAATCCTTAACATTTACCTGGCGCCATGTACCTGACTGTGGCCAATGTCATTGTATGTACTACTGAATCCATGTCACCTATAAGTCTGGCAATGCCGAAGTCTCCTACATGTGCAACCATATTGGAATCCAGCAGGACATTGCTTGGCTTCAAATTGCAGTAAACAATAGGTTGATCAAAGCCGTGATGAAGATACTCCAACGCTGTTGCAACATCTATCATTATGTCTAGTCTTTGAAGAATGTCAAGAAAATTGTTATGAGCATACAACCACTTGTGCAAGTTCCCATTTGGGATGTACTCCTGTACCAAAATTTTAGCGTCAATGTTAGAACAGACACTGACAATTTTGACAAGATTTCGATGACGAATGTTTCTCATTACTTCACACTCTGCATTGAAGCTCTTGAAAGCTCCTTCTAGCTGCATATTGAAAATCTTGATTGCTGCAGTTGTCCCATCCGATATTACTCCCTTGTATACTGAGCCAAAACCCCAGTTCCAAGTAAGTTGCTCTTACAGAACCCATCAGTGGCTTGTTCCAGTTCGTTGTAGGAAAATCTTTGCCATGTTTCTACCGCATCCATCAGATTCTGCAATTTTCTGGTACCCTTTTGGCATCTTAACAAAAGAATCACGAGGGACACTGCTAGTATTGTCAATATTATTGCCAAAATGATATACCTCAGCTTGTGGGAGGTTCCATGAGTACTAGTCTTGCATTTTGGGAATTGCAGCAGTGATGCACTGCAAAGCCCGTCATTTCCTACAAATGATAGGGCAGTAAATTTCGCGAAGTTTCCTCCAGAGGGAATTTCTCCTCGGAATCTATTGGAAGAAAGATCTAAGTCTTTAAGGTACTGAAGCTTTTCCAAAGACTTGGGAATTGGTCCAGACGGTTTGTTGCTAGATAAATCCAGAGCTTCCATGCCTATCAAGTTTCCAAATGATTCAGGAATTGGGCCATCAAAACTGTGTTTTTGCTAGGGAGAGTTTAAGCAGGTTTTGCAAGCCTCCAATTTCACTTGGTATAAAACCTGACAACTGATTACTTGATAAGCCTACTAGTGTGATAACCTTCAGCTTCCCAATACCTGAAGGAAGATGACCTGTAAGTGAATTGGATGACAAGTTCAGATCGAAGAGATCTGTCAGGCTCCACAAGGTGAGGGTATTTCTGATGTAAAACTGTTGGAATCTAAGTGAAGAATCCTGAGGGCGATAACGTCACCCAGGCACTGCGGTATAGATCCAATGAGATTGTTATGACTTAAGGCTAATTCACCTAACTTTCTTAAACTGCAAGTACCATTTGGGAAGAATCCTTCTAATTGATTATTCTGAAGACGGAAAACTTGGAGCTCTTGCAGTCTTGCAACAGTATCCGCAATTGATCCATCAAGTTCACTGTTGTCCAGGAGTAAGGTTGTCAGGTTACTTAAAAGTTTCCAAGTTCTGTTGGTATGTTACCCTTAAGTTGGCAACTTTCTACAGAGAGGTACTGTAGGGCAGTAGATAGATTTCCAATCGATATTGGGAGGATGGCATTTAGTGGATTACCTTCTAGCACAAGTCTTCTTAACTGCTTGCAGTTAGCCAACGTAGACAGAAAGCTCAATTCTGAAGATTCATCAGTCATCTCATTATGAGCAAGGTTAAGACGCTGAAGATTTCTTAAACTGCCAAAACTGTTTGGGATTGATCCAGAGAATGCGTTTGAGCTCAACTCTAGGATAGTGAGCTTGATATGGAACTGGGGAGGGGTCCATTAATGTCATTCTCCCATAGATAAAGATCTTCCAAGTTAGGAAGGCCAAGG
>JAKUCV010002078.1:14107-25439 GCA_028386065.3 Turnera subulata | reverse complement strand
GCATCCATCAGATTCTGCAATTTTCTGGTACCCTTTTGGCATCTTAACAAAAGAATCACGAGGGACACTGCTAGTATTGTCAATATTATTGCCAAAATGATATACCTCAGCTTGTGGGAGGTTCCATGAGTACTAGTCTTGCATTTTGGGAATTGCAGCAGTGATGCACTGCAGAGCCCGTCATTTCCTACAAATGATAGGGCAGTAAATTTCGCGAATTTTCCTCCAGAGGGAATTTCTCCTCGGAATCTATTGGAAGAAAGATCTAAGTCTTTAAGGTACTGAAGCTTTTCCAAAGACTTGGGAATTGGTCCAGACGGTTTGTTGCTAGATAAATCCAGAGCTTCCATGCCTATCAAGTTTCCAAATGATTCAGGAATTGGGCCATCAAAACTGTGTTTTTGCTAGGGAGAGTTTAAGCAGGTTTTGCAAGCCTCCAATTTCACTTGGTATAAAACCTGACAACTGATTACTTGATAAGCCTACTAGTGTGATAACCTTCAGCTTCCCAATACCTGAAGGAAGATGACCTGTAAGTGAATTGGATGACAAGTTCAGATCGAAGAGATCTGTCAGGCTCCACAAGGTGAGGGTATTTCTGATGCAAAACTGTTGGAATCTAAGTGAAGAATCCTGAGGGAGATAACGTCACCCAGGCACTGCGGTATAGATCCAATGAGATTGTTATGACTTAAGGCTAATTCACCCAACTTTCTTAAACTGCAAGTACCATTTGGGAAGAATCCTTCTAATTGATTATTCTGAAGACGGAAAACTTGGAGCTCTTGCAGTCTTGCAACAGTATCCGCAATTGATCCATCAAGTTCACTGTTGTCCAGGAGTAAGGTTGTCAGGTTACTTAAAAGTTTCCAAGTTCTGTTGGTATGTTACCCTTAAGTTGGCAACTTTCTACAGAGAGGTACTGTAGGGCAGTAGATAGATTTCCAATCGATATTGGGAGGATGGCATTTAGTGGATTACCTTCTAGCACAAGTCTTCTTAACTGCTTGCAGTTAGCCAACGTAGACAGAAAGCTCAATTCTGAAGATTCATCAGTCATCTCATTATGAGCAAGGTTAAGACGCTGAAGATTTCTTAAACTGCCAAAACTGTTTGGGATTGATCCAGAGAATGCGTTTGAGCTCAACTCTAGGATAGTGAGCTTGATATGGAACTGGGGAGGGGTCCATTAATGTCATTCTCCCATAGATAAAGATCTTCCAAGTTAGGAAGGCCAAGGTGTACGATCCGGGTTCAGATCTGAATTAGCCCGGGCGAAGCTTGGATACTAGAGAGCGCACAACCAAAAAAAAATTATACCAATTGTGGTGGGAGACATCCGGTGGGAAGATACGCAAACGTATTGGCGGCAGCCCTATCAGTTATGAACTTCACCGAGTTAAAGAATTAATTAATTTATAGCAACCAGTTTTGTCATTTCATCAGAAGAATCCAATTACGCTACCTTTCATATTATACTATGGACACCTACATTGCATAAGGCTTGCCGCCTTCGCCTAATTAGTTCTGTAACTTTGTATGATGTGATCAAGGAAGATTAATATTTCGACAGGATAAAAAAGAGGTCAAGGGAAGATTGATATAAATTATAAGGCCCGACTTTCACCAGACAACATTTGGAGCAAACAAAGGAGAGCGATCCACCTCTGGTTTCCGCCATGGCTTACATCCACTTTTTTGCCTTTGCCACTGTTGCCGCTATTATGCTTCCCACAATCACCATGGCTGCAGATTACATAGTTGGCGATGGTAAAGGGTGGAATGCTGGCGTTGACTACCAAGCTTGGGCTAGTAGTTCGAGTTGGTGACAGATTAGGTACATTTATTTGTATCATATATTATGATCATATTATTCCACAAAGTATGATATATATATTAAAAAAAAAAAACTTTCTTCCAAAAAATTGCATGCTAGATCGAAAAAGAAAAGAAATCATTAATTTCTCGATGTTGTTTTCTGTGACGAATTTTTCAGTGTTCGATTACAAACCACCGAACAGTGCGCATAGTGTGAAGGAAGAGGACTTTAACAAGTGCATAGCATCAGGAGGAGGAGAGGTATGGATTAGTGGGCATGACATAATCACTCTAAAAAGCCCTGGAAAAAGATGGTATATTAGTAGTACTGGTAAGCGATGTCTTGTGCTGGGGCAGAAGATGGTGATTGATGTAGTGGACTCTGATCCTTCAATACCTCCTGTTGCTCCTACTCCTGGTCCTNCCGTGCATGCATCGACTTCATCTTTATCTTTTATTTGCATCATCAACAATCCACATCATGGACTCCATCTTTCAGTGATTACTTTTTGGTCTGATCTTTCAGTATTACGATATATTAAATGCCTCCGTTTTGATTGATTAGGGTACAACAATCAAAATTCCCAACTCCTTTTTTAGGAAATAGATTTTCTTTTTTTTTTTCATTTTAAAGGCCTCTAGTCTATTATCTATTATATATATTTAAAGCTGTATCCCTATTAGGTTTTGACACTTAGGATTTTTGGGGTCTTCTTTTTATTGTCATGTGGAGGTTTGTTAGGATTTTTGGAGTCTTCTTTTTATTGTCATGTGGAGGTTTGGGGTCTTCTTTTATTGCCCTGTGGAGGGTTATAAGTGTAGTTTGATTGGCCATATTGACAAATATAATTATCTAAGAGTTTCTAATTAATTATGATAAGAATAAAACTCTTTTAATTTTTTTTGATACTAATGATGAATTAATTCATCTTTTAATTAAAATGATGAATTTGATCTTAATCATACTCTTTTAAAAATAATTCCAGTCACACCCAAATTGTTCAAAAGAAAATTCACACCCAAAGATTGGTATTTTATACGGGTCAAAGTTTATCCTATTAATAAACAAACATAATTAGGATCATACTCTTTTTAAAACTATCTTGATAAGAATTTAACTCTTATATAAATTCCTTTATTCTTTTCCTTTCCTGTTCACTCTTGATATTATCCTTTAGATAATATTTTTTCAACTTTATCAATTCTTATCAGATAAAAATCCTTTAACTAAAATATAGTGTTATCTTTTATATTTTTCTTTCTTTCCTCTTTTTTTATCTATATTACAATTAAAACCTAAAGGAGAGAATTTAGAAAAAAAATCCTAAGTGCGTACATACAACAGGGAAAAAAAATCATATTCCTATTTCTTAACCTATTTTCAACGACATGAATTCTTATCAGATAAAAATTCTTCAACTAAAATATGATGTTATCTTTTAGCTAAAATGTTCAATTTTTACAAAAAAATTAATTAATAAGCAAATCCGTAGAACCCACGGGAAGTGAGCTACCTCTTAGATTCATTCCTACTCACCATCTCAAACTCGATCTCTGAAAACACATACCACAAAATCTCCTCACTCAATCCCAAGTAAGCCTCACCCCCATCTCAAACTCGATCTCTGAAAACACATACCACAAAATCTCCTCACTCAATCCCAAGTAAGCCTCAACCCCCTCACACATCAACAATCCGTTTTTTATCAACACCGCAAACACCAACCAAGAACACTCGCTACCCTCGTCAACATGTATACTCGGCCCCATTCCCCCAATTTCACGCATTTGTGTAGCATTTATTCATACAATGTTCTACATATATATTGAGCCAAAGTATTATGAGAAAAAACAGAGATAAATGACATGGATCAACAAAATATTATATATATGCCTGTCAATTAGGATCAGTTGGCATAGAAAGGAAGTGCAGGAATCACTGTAGGAAACTGTGTTAATATCTATTGAATTGTGAAGAACTTTCAGCAACGTTCTACATAATGAACCAGTTAAAATATGATGAGAAAAATTACCGAGTGAACTGTAGGATCAGCTGGGGAGTGTAGGAATCACTGTAGGAAACTGCCTCAATTCTATCAGGAAGATGCCATCAACACAAAGAGTGGTTGCAGATTTATCACTTAGACGAACTAGTTTAAGCTCCTTTGACCTCAAGTTGTACGAGTATACACATATTTCCTTGACACGTTCTCCCAGCCAAAAAATATCTTCAACAGCAAAGTAGACTATATTCTCGTCATTGGGATCCAAAGCTACTGCCTCTAGATGTCTAGTCTCGTCCATATACTCCAATCTCACTCTCAAACTTCGCATAGCAGCATTACCACCACGGGGATCAATAATTTCCCTCCAAGAAACCTCACCCTTTAAGCTCCACTTCCCTGTATGGGAATCCTCCAGCTCCCACACTCTTAAAAATCCACCATGGTAATCCTCATCGGCTCCAGCCTCAGGGGGACGTATCTGCAAGAACCTCAAAGATCGTTGATACTCCCCGAATGCTAACATGTCTTGTTCCTGCCCATCCTCCCACCCAGGTGGGGGATTAATAGTATAGTAATTACCTTGTTTTTTTGGGTCCAAGTAATTGTAAATCACAATGTTATCGTCCATGTTGTTCCACAGATATAGAGTGCCATCCTCAGTGCAAAACCTGCTTTGGTTGCACTCGCCGAAAGAAAGCCTGTCGTTGTGAGGATCCGAGACAACCTCCACCTCCTTCCATTCGTTTGTTACGAAAGAAAATATCTCCGCCAAGAATGAGGTGAAATCTGTCGATTCATGGATTCGCACCACGCTGTAGTTTTTCCCATCACACACCAACCCAACCACGACGCCGTACATGTCGCAGGTATATCGATGATGGGCATATCCTACCATATTGCTGGTGCAGCGGCAATCAAGTTTGGGAGGGAAAGGAGGGAGAGCGACCCATTGCTTCGTGAGTGGGTTGCAAATGTAATATACTCTTTCCTTGAACTCCATGGGGTGACATAACAACAAGTCCTTGTATGATGCTGCAACGTATAAGTTCCCTTGACTGAAGAAAGGAAGGAAGTCTAATCTTAATCCTGAAGATTGGTGGACACTTATTTGGTCGCTCCAAGCTTTTTTACTCTTACTTTTTGGTGTTGTTTTTGGAGAAAAGTGGATGGGAGTTAATACACGTTGTCTACACCATCGATAATCCTTCTTTCCGCTACCGTAAGTCCAAGTACCGGTAATCCAATTGAGGATTAGGGCAAAGGGCTTTGGTTGATTAGGGTTTGATGATTCAAGTCGCTTCTCCAGGCGTTGAAGGAAGAAAGGACTGGAGATTAAAGAATTCCACCTCTTGGAGACTAACTTGCATCGGCTGGCAGATTTTCCTGATGGGATTCGATGAAGAATTTCAATCAACAAGGATTCGTCAAGATCGTTGATGGAAGCAGAAGACTTCGCTTTTTTTCTTGACCTAAACCTAGAGTTGGATCCTGTCATGGCTATAGATTATACTGAATTTTGCCAATAATTCTTAACCTACACATCATATTTATACACTTTATACAGGCCGCCGGCTCACTTATTATGGGCTCTTAAGTTTGTCTAGGATTATCATGGGCTTTAACTTTATTACCTAACTTTTGGCCAATTAACTTCGAAGCAATTTGGGATTGCTTTGATCAATTATCACTAAGTTCCTTATTTTTCTTGCGGATTGAATGTCAGCGTAAGATTCTTTGTTTGTACGTCAAGCTAAATTTTAATTTTTTTTGTTTTTTTTTTGTGAAGATATAAAACTGTATTAGATTATCAAATGGGTTTTTGTGTTTTTTCCCTCCATGTTTAGTGGTTTGGCCAATTATATACTCCTATATTTTTTTTTTGGCCGGGCATATATCCCAACTTTGCATTGACAGGCCAAACGTGATCTCTTGGTCAGGTACTTGTTGACGTGGCGGGCTATCCGAATTTAGGGCTTGGGAGGTGTTTCAAAACGGCGTCGTCTCGTCGTTTCAATAGGTTGGGTGGACCTGTCAAATCCATGTGTCTCAATGGGCCCAACATACTGCCAACCCGGTTTCTTTACCCAATCGACCCAAAACCGGTAGATATTCCGAAAAAGACCTGCCCAAAAACCCACCCTCAACCTAATTAATTTTTTGAAAAATACCCAAATGTCTAAATTATTTATTATTTTTTCTTTTCCATTTTCTGGATTTTTATTTTCAAATACAATGTAATAACGAAAAAAATGGATCTGAATGATAAGGTTTCTCATTTTTTTTTCTTTTTGTCATTTTTATTAATGCTAATAAAAAAAAGCATAAAACATAGAGGAGATCGGCTCCATTCTGGAAACATAGAGGAGCAGGTTCACACAAAGAAAACTCAATACTGGAAACACCATCATCGTTATCCAACCCAACAACATCATTCAAAACATTTTAAAACTCTTATTCCTCACATAAATTAAAAGCTTTACTAACTAATATGTCTGCTACAAGATTTATCTCAGGGTAATTATGATGAAAGGTGACTATCCAATTAGGGGCTAGCAACGAACGAATACACTCCAACAAGGGTAGGTGCTCTAGTCGACTAGTTGGTGCAGCGCTTAGGAGCAATGCATAGAACATCGTAGATGGCCCATAACTTCGACTGAAAGCTTATGCAAGTGCGTAGGCCATGAATAAAGCCTTTGCACCATCTCCCTTCAGAGGAATGAATGAGGCCACCAGCTCCCGCATGATTTTTATGAGAAGACACAGCACCGTCAGTGTTGGGGTTGTGCCAACCAATGGGGGGTGGAGCCCAACCCAATGTCAACTGTAATCATAGCACCCTAGACCCGGGTATCAACCTTGAGCATGTTCTCCTACATTTGGTAATAAGCAAGGTGAAAATGCGACTCAGAGTCTCTTCTGGTGTCGTTGCTAGGCTGTCTATTTGGAAGATATACTCATTGCGGACCTTCCAGATTTGCCATACCGCAACCTCGAATACTAGACTCCAAGAGCATCTTGAGTTGATATTGAAGGTGGCAACCAAAGAAGCTTGCACCCACTCAGCAACATTGCCACCTGCAAAGAAGACAGAGTAGGCATCCTAAGAGAGCAAACTAAGCCAAACATTCCTTGGAAAAGAACAGTCTCGTAGAGCATGTAATGGATTTTCAATTGCGCCTTGACAACGGGGACATGTGTCATCTATGGCCATGTGGCGCCTAACACGATTAGAGTTTGTCAGGATCGCATCGTGAAAAAGTTTCCAAAGCAAGGTTTGGACCCGGGGTAGTCCTTTCCATTTCTATATTTTCTTGCAGTTGATAGATTGTTCAAACATCCCTTCATCTGCAATCAGACCGTAGGCTGATTTAGTAGAGCATTTCCCTGAACTCGTATGCTCCCAAACCGGCAAATCATCACTACCATTTGGAGGAGGTATCAATGAAAGCTGAATGAGCCCCTGGATGTCTGAGGGAAGGTACTGACTTAATGAACTGATATCCCAGGTACCATCTTGACCAATGTAGTGTCAAACATTCTTAAGCAATAAATCCTTAGGAACACTAGTCCTGGCATGAGCTAGTAAATTCCCCTCACATCCAAGCTAATTGTAAGTCCAGAACTTGACATTTGTGCCATTCCCAACCAACCAAGTTGTTCCTTTCTAAATAGTAGGCCAAGCTTTGCATAGTCCTCTCCAAACGTAGGAATAATTCTTTCTGGAATCTATATCTGGAAGGACATCAGGATTTTTTCCATACTTTGCCCATAGTACTCGAACCCAAAGTAAGTCAGACTGAGTTAGGAACTTCCAAGCCAATTTAACGAGGAAAGCTTCATTGGCTTCGTCGAAGTCCGAGTCCTCCTTTTTCCTTCGAGGTGCAAACCTTTTTTCATCCCACCAAGGAAGGCTTTCTTTCTTCCTGAGTAGCACCCCATAGGAATTGTCTTGACTTTTTGTCAATCTCATCACATATGGATACTGGTATAGAAAGCATTTGTATTGAATATGTTGGTATCGTCTGCAAAACAGATTTGAAAATTATGGTGAATATATTTTGGGAAGTATAATTAATTTATGAAAATATTTTTAAGAGTTTTAATAAAAGTATGGTACCGAAATTATGTTCGAAAATAGGTACGGTAAAATATTTTCGGTAAAAATGATAATAAAGGATATATAATCGGGATGGGGTTATTTCACAGTTTGGGCATCATAGTATACCGATTATGTGCATTTATGTGAGTGTATATTGTTTTATTGTATAGGTTTGGATATCGGGCAGTTTCCCGAGGAGCCGACGTCGGACCGGTCATTGTCTCCGAAGTTGAGTAATCGGCCAAGGTGAGGATGGAT
Source organism: Turnera subulata (assembly GCA_028386065.3). Lineage (NCBI taxonomy): Eukaryota > Viridiplantae > Streptophyta > Magnoliopsida > Malpighiales > Passifloraceae > Turnera > Turnera subulata. The sequence continues at coordinate 17,255 of JAKUCV010002078.1, read as the reverse complement.
TTCCTTCAATATGTGCCTGTATTACTCAGTTAATGTGTTTGTTGATTAATGCATGTTGCATTTGTTGTGGTTTGGTTCGGGATGTTTATCCCAGTAGTGAGATTGGTTTTTGGATGTTTATCCTTGCGTCTTTTTGGACTAATTATAATGGATTAATAATAAATTGTGATAAGGATGTCGATCCTTGATTTTGGATAGGGATTTCTATCCCGGTATTCTGGTTAGGGATGTCGATCCCTGTGATTTGATTTTGATGACGATAATATAATTGTCGCGTGGTAAGTAGTGGTACGACTGGATGGTTTGAGACTATTTTGTGGTGGCCATGATCTGGGTTACTTGTGATGGGCATGTTGATGCCGATTTGATTGGGATGTTGATCCCTGAGTTTGATATTGGGATGTTGATCCTGGGTTCTTTTTGATCTGGCACCAGGAACAGGTTGATAACCTGATACGACCCTAGCTTATCCGTGACGGGGCCCGGAAAGATAAAACTGGAAAATTGGATTTTATTGGAGTCTTTTCGGTTTTGGACCGGTTTTGGGTCCTGTCTTTCGATTTGGTGTATTTTGGTGGATTTTACTTGTTTTTGGACTTGAGTAATTTTAGTGTTCATACTGATTGTCTTTCCTTCGTCGGTGAGCACTTCGGACTCACCCCTCACCTGCGGGCTTTCATCCCCGTAGGATGAGTTATTTTTGGTACAGGTTTGGTGCATTCCAGACAGGCTGCGGCGTTATCCCTTGGACAGGACTTGGATCCATAGTTTGCTTCTATGTTGCATACAGTGCTTAGTGAGTTGTTAAGTATTCCGCTGTGCATTTTATTGATGTTATTGGGCCATTGGGCCGGTTTTGTTATTTATGATGTTTCCTATTTAGGGCTGTTGGGCCCGAGTTTCTATTGTGCACACTGTATGCTGGGTTTTGTTGGGTTGGGTTGTCACAGTTCCGGCACGTGTTTACTGTGTACGGTAAATACGGGTCGGGGCGTTTCAGTTCAAGTTTGTTCATCAATGGATTCAGGTACGCCTTGCTTCCATACCTGATTATTGTTCTTGATTGTCTAATAATTTATCAAGACACTTGAGGCATAAAGTAATTATTATAAAAAGTGGTAGCGGAGCCTACTTGAATAAATTATTAGATATCATGAAGTTTTTCCTTTTCTGTTCAATTTTGTAAGGAAAAGATTCAATTTTTGCATGAATATTGATTTTGTTTGCAAGCTGCTTGCAACTTTGATCATGCGATGAAAAGTTTTAATTGAATTGCCTATAGAAAATTGAACATGGCTTTGTGGATTCGGTTTGTTTTTGTAAAAAAAAAAAATAAAATTATTATAATGATAAATATAGATTTGAGTGTAGAAACAATGGCCTCCGGTTGAAAATCGCATCAGGTAAAGCGATCTTATGCGGCCACGTCTCTACGGTATTCATGACATGCTGCTTGCCATGTGTTTTGGTTCAAGATTCAACTATCAAATTTGATTTACTGTTTTTTAGAATTTTGCCGCATCTGGTTAATGTGGAAGTCGCATACGGTACGCGATTTTCGTGGGGCAATTTCTTTAATAAATAAACATTGTTTTGGTAAACAATTAAATTCAATACTTGCTTTCGGTTATGGGTGATTGCTTTTGGATTTAATAAATTGGGCATCCAATTTAATTCACAATTTCCACATCATATTATTGGTGAATGATTCGGTGCTGCCCCTTGATGGGTATGCACCATTACATACCACACGTGGCGGATTCTGAGAGGGCCATGTGGCATTTTTTTCTATTTTGGAAAATCAAAAATTATTTTTAAAAAATTTATATTCTTTTTTCTTAGGCCCTCAAGTTTACAAAATATATCCAATACATCCCTGTAACCGTTAACGGGAACAACTCTGTTAATTATTTAAAACGAATCATCACAAAAGTTAATCTGATACCAAACGTATATTGCAATAGCTTATGATATCAATAATACAATAGAATGGCATAGCTAATAAGCAAGAATTTGCTGGTGATATTTTCATAGTAATCACAATTCTGTGATATATCTGCAACCTTAACTCCATCACAACCACTGCATGCACTGACTCACTTCCTCCCTGTAATTCATCTCCCTCCTTGCAATACAGGTTCAACAATTCATCCGCAAACGCATAACATCTTACATACTTATCCACAAAACCCTCTTCTGTAAGCAAGTAGGAAGTGACGAATACATCCCTGTTAGGTGGAAGGGACGAATTCAGAGTTACAAGTAGTTCAACGACTATTGAAATGAGTACCATGCCGATTGCAAGAAAGTATCCTTTCTCCTGGCACTTATCCAAAAGCAAGCACAATTATTTTGCAGATACAATATAATGCTGTCAGGATTTCAACACTATAGAAATTTCTTCATCCATCTTTTTAATTTGTCACACTATCCACAAAGGACACTTTGGAATCGGGTGACCCTTGCTAGCAGTCATGACGTACAAAATAACAATTCCATGACATATATCTCAACAAGAAGAGTAACAATCCAAGGCACAAATTGTGGTCCTATGGACCCTTGAGGGTTCATAATATCAATTTGTTTTGGCACATCAGCCATACTAGCATTATGATCCCCTGATTCCATCACATGATGCACAAAAAACGTCTGCTTATGTATAAACTAGAGAAAGATTATGAAAAGAACTAAATTAACAAAGCAACCTAGCCATATAGACACACATTAAGTTCCAGGTATGGGCAAACAAAGCCTGAAGGAAATACATATTCAGCCGAGAAGCATATCGACTATGTTGTTAATAAACTAAACTATTAGTTGCACAAAAGATTAAATGAGATATTTACCAGGTTGGGGAAGGTGGTGAAGAAAGCGCCTCATTGTCGCAAGCCAATGCTGTTAGTACAATAGCCCTTCGCTAGAGGGGGGTGAATAGCGATAATCGAATTAAAACAAAATAGGCAGGAATCAAATGCGGAATTGAAAGATTGAAGGACACAACCAATTTATCCTGGTTCACACACACTCTACTAGTGTGGCTAATCCAGCCCTTCAAGTCTCACTTGAAGATTTCACTATCTAGTGTTAAGCTTACGGGTGCTTAACAAACCGTTACAACCTAGGAATTCTAGTCACAAGAATCCTAAAC